>WNWK01005860.1:0-57500 GCA_009830355.1 Cherax destructor
CTTCATACCAAGCACATCCCCTGAGTGCACATCAACCAAATAACTGTTACAACACCTGGGCACCTGGCAAACCTGAGAACAGCGTTTCGACATTTTAAATGGAGTCATTCACGACACTGTACACGTGATCAGACCATTATTGAGTATGGAGCACCAGTATGGAACCACACCAGGTAAAACATGTCAAGAAATTAGAAAAGTGCAAGGTATGCAACAAGACTAATTCCGGGGTGAGGTTTGTCCTAGGGGAGGATAAGCGAACTCAATCGACAACACTGGAAGACAGAATGGATAGGGGGACATGATAATAACTATAAAATACTGGGGGGAATTGACAGGTGGATAGGGACAGAATATTTCAGAAATGTGACACGGCATCCAGGGTCACAACTGGAAGCTAAAAACTCGGATGAGTCACAGGGATTGTAGAGTTGTTAGTAAGTGGAACAATCTGGAAGTGATGTAGTCAGGCAGTATCCATACATAGATCTAAGAAGAGGTATGATAAAGCTCAAGGAGCTGGTGGAGTGGACCTGGAGGGACGAGTGAAGGCGGGCCAGGACCTATGAATCAGACCCTTCAACCACAATTAGGTGAGTACATGTATTAGAAACATATCCTATGAGCACAGACTGAGGCACTGACTCTGCACTCTCTGCAAAGGCGTACAATTACTAAGGATATAATTGAGGTGTATGAATGGAAGACAAGAATAAATAAAGGCATATAAATAACGTGCTAAAAGTATGTAGCCAAGACAGGACTCCAACAATATATTCAAGATGAAAAAAAATTAGAGGTAGAAAAGACACTGAAAGCTACGGTTTGGTAATAGAGTTTGTGTATGAGTAGAAGTCTTCCAGTAGCGCAATCAAAGCGAAAAAATTGTCTAGCTTTAAAAATAGGTTAGAAAATTAGATGAGAGGGTGTGGTGGTGAGAGGAAGACCAGCTTAGTTTGGGATAGCAGGTCTGTTGTAGTTTTCCTAATTTCTTATGTCTTCATGTTCTTCACCTGTTGTAACGTCAGAAATGTCAATGATAGTGCCTGGAGTTCTCAGTGGGTGCTTTTCCTCTTAAGCTTATGCTACAGTAGGATCCTCAGGGTTAATGGTATCTTCACTAGATTTGAGCCTAAGAACTCCATTATTTATATATATATATATATATATATATATATATATATATATATATATATAAAATTATATATATATATATATATATATATACAAGAAGTCGGCCGTCTCCCACCGAGGCAGGGTGACCCAAAAGAAAGAAAATCCCCAAAAAGAAAATACTTTCATCATCATTCAACACTTTCACCACACTCATACATAATCACTGTCTTTGCAGAGGAGCTCAGATACGACAGCTGAGAATTGTCCCTCCCAGGTGTCACTATCCCAGACCCTCCTTTAAAGTGCAGGCATTGTACTTCCCATTTCCAGGACTCAAGTCCAACTAAATCAATTAACTGGTTTCCCTGAATCCCTTCACAAAATGTTACCCTGCTCACACTCCAACAGATCGTCATGTCCCAAAAACCATTCGTCTCCATTCACTCCTATCTAACACGCTCACAAATGCTTGCTGGAAGTCCAAGCCCCTCGCCCACAATACCGCCTTTACCCCTTCCCTCCAACCTTTTCTAGGACGACCCATACCCCGCCTTCCTTCCCCTACAGATTTATACGCTCTCCAAGACATTCTACTTTGAAAAAAAGTGGTACCTCGAGTTACGATGTTCCCCAAAATCGCCCTTTTATGTAAGTTTATTTTTTTAAATGCTTTTGTAAGTATATTTTTGGGGGTGTAAAAGGACTAGTCTATTTTACATTATTCCTTATGGGGATAAATTCGTTTGGTAATGGCACTTGAACAGCATTCTCGAACGAAAAAATATCGTAACTCGAGGTACCACTGTATATATATATATATATATATATATATATATATATTATATATATATATATATGTCGACCCGAATAGGTAAAATTGGTAAATTTCCTGGAGTTTACCTGGAGAGGGTTTCGGGGGTCAACGCCCCCGCGGCCAGGTCTGAGACAAGGCCTCATGGTGGATCAGGGTCTGATCAACCAGGCTGTTACTGCCGGCCGCACGCAAACTGACGTACGAACCACAGTCCGGTTGGTCAGGTACTGACTTTAGGTGCCTCTCCAGTGCCTTCTTGAAGACAGCCAGGGATCTATTGGTAATCCCCCTAATGTATGATGGGAGGCAGTTGAACAGTCTTGGGCCCCGGACACTTATGGTGTTGTCTCTCATTGTACTCGTGGCGCCCCTGCTTTTCTCTAGGGGAATGTTGCATCTCCTGCCGAGTCTTTTACTTTCATAGAGAGTGATTTTCGTGTGCAGGTTTAGTACTAATCCCTCCAGGACCTTCCAAGTGTATATTATCATGTATCTCTCTCGCCTGCGTTCCTGGGAATTCAGATCAAGGACCTTCAACCGTTCCCAGTAATTTAGGTGCTTTATCGTACTTATGTATGCTGTGAAAGTTCTTTTTTTACACTCTCCAGGTCTGCAATGTTGCCAGCCTTGAAGGGGGCTGTTAGTGTACAGCAGTATTCCAGCCTAGAGAGAACAAGTAATTTGGGCTTGGCGTCTCTAGTTTTGAAGGTTCTCATTATCCATCCTATCATTTTCCTAGCCGATGAGGTAGATACATTGTTGTGGTCTTTAAAGGCGAGATCCTCTGACATTATCACTCCCTAGTCCTTCACATTTCTTTTTCGCTCTATTGTATGGTTAGAATTTGTCGTATACCTTGATACATTTTTTATTTTCTCAAGTTTGCCATATTTGAGTAGTTAAAATTTCTCCTCGTTGAACTTCATATTGTTTTGAGTGGCCCATTTGAAGATTTGGTTGATGTCCGCTTGGAGTTTTGCAGTGTCTTCAATGGAGGTCACTGCCATGGCAATCCGGGTGTCATCCGCAAAGGAAGACAAGGAGCTACATCTCTGTCTATGTCAGAAATGAGGATGAGGAATAGAATGGGAGCGAGTACTGTGCCTAGTGGAACAGAGCTTTTCACCGTGGCTGCTTGGGACTTTACTCTGTTTACTATTACTCTTTGTGTCCTATTTGTCAGGAAGTTATAGATCCATCTACCAACTTTTCCTGTTATTCCTTTATCACGCATTTTGTGTGCTATTACGTCATGGTAACACTTGTCGAAAGCTTTTGCAAAGTCTGTGTATAATGCATCTGTATTTTGTTTATCCTCAACAGCATCCAGGACCCTGTGGTCCAGGAGCTGGGATAGGCAGGATCGACCTGCTCTAAACCCGTGTTGCTTTGGGATGTGCAACTGATGGGTATCTAGGTGGTCGGCCATCTTTCTTCTTAGAACCCTTTCAAAGATTTTTATGATATGGGATGTTAGCGCTATCGGTCTGTATTTCTTTGCAATTGGTTTACCGCCATCTTTTTAGAGTGGGGCTATGTCTGTTGTTCTTGGTGAGTGTGGGATGACCCCTGTGTCCATGCTCCCTCTCCACAGAATGCTGAAGGAACGCGACAGGGGCTTCTTGCAGTTCTTGATGTACAAGGAGTTCCATAATAATAATAATAATAATAATAATAATAATAATAATAATAATAATAATAATAATAATAATAATAATAATAATAATAATAATAATAATAATAATAATAATAATAATAATAATAATAATAATAATATTTTTATTTCGTTGCAAGTTACAAGTATACATAGTTATTGGTAGTTACAATTATAAAACTGTAATGCAAGGAAAGCCACTGGCATGCCATGGCATTAAGGGCAGCTTATTCTAAAGAGTTATTCACTAAGTACTTAATATGAGTCTGGGCCTGGGGCAGAGTGCATGGGCATGTCATTTATTGCCTTTTCAGTCTTGTAGTGTTACGATAATATCCGAGATTTTTGAGATGACTATATTTTGGGTCTCGTTCATAAAGAATTCATTTGGATTGTCGACCCTTAGTCTGGGCAGCGGCTCACTGAACTCTGAGTCGTATTGGGACTTTAGTATCTCACTCATTTCTTGGCTGTCATCTGTGTATGTACCATCTCGCCTAAGCAGGGACCCGATACTGGATGTTTTTCCCTTAGATTTGCCATAAGAGAAGAAGTTTTTTTTTTTTAGTTTCCTTTATGGCTTTTAGTTCTCCCTGCGATTCTTGTCTCCTTCAGCTTTAGTTCAATATTTGCAATTTCATTGACCAGTGCCTCCCTTCGTATTTAAGATATATTGGACCCTCTCAGCAGCTCTGTGACTCGTCGCCTTCGTCTGTATAGGGAGTGTCTCTCTCTTTCTAGTTTGCATCTTCTCTTTCTTTTTCTTAATGGAATGAGCCTTGAGCAGATCTCAAGAAACACTGAGTTTATTTTTTCCAGGTAAAGGTTCGGTTCCATGTTGTTTAGGATATCTTCCCAGCTTGTTTCGTTTAGGACATGGTTGACTTATTCCCATTGCATGTTTTTGTTATTGAAAATGAATTTTTGAAGACACCCTCATGACTTATCACATTTTGCTGGTCAGGAGCCCTTTGCATACATGTCTGTACCTCTATTATGTTGTGATCAGGGTGTATTGTCTTTGATAGGGTTATATTATGTATCAGATCGTCATTGTTAGTGAAGATGAGGTCCAGCGTATTTTCTAGTCTTGTAGGCTCTAATATTTGCTGGTTTAAGGTCAATTTGGTGCAGAGATTTAATAGCTCGTGTGTGTGTGAATTTTCATCTGAGTGCCTCCTGGGGTGATCTCTAAAATATTATTTGCTACACTCCTCCATTTTAGGTGTCTTAAGTTGAAATCTCCAAGTAGCAAGATATTTGGGGCAGGAGTTGGGATATTTTCCAGACAGTGGTCAATTTTCAAAAGCTGCTCCTGAAATTGCTGGGAAGTTGCATCTGGAGGCTTTAATTCAACCACAATGACAAGGTTTCGGTTTTCAATCATTAATACCAAAAACTTCAACTACATCATTTAAGGTATTTAGTAGTTCTGAGCAAATGAGCGACTCTGTGACGTACAGGCGAACCCTCTCTTGTTGCCTGTTTAGTCAGTCGCATCTAAATATGTTATAACCTGAGATCCATAATTCATTGTAAAAATTATCCTTTATGTGGGTCTCTGTGAATGCTGCAAACATTGCATTTGACTCCGTAAGCAGTCCCTTGATGTAGAGTCGTTCTACTAACAATCTAGATTTACTACATCTTTCACAAAGTGTAGGGGTACCCTGGTTATTTCATTATATGGGATAACTTAAACATTTGAGTGAATATTGAGACATTTCTCAACTGTACGACAAACTTCACTATAGTTTTTTCCATCGTGTTTTATCATTGGTATTTTATAACTGCGCTATACACTGGTTAAACACTGTATTTTTTCAAAGGTCACTTTTCTTTCATTGGACAATTTTATGCACTCGCTCCTAGCGGTAATTTCCCTTTAATTCAGTTCCATTAAAATTTATTTCATGTTGATTTCTCAGTGATAGGAAGTCCAGGTTCTTCATTTATCACTCAACAATAAAACAATTTATTAGCATTTCGCTTGAAAGCCAACACTTCCGCTTTCCAAACGGCATTAGAGTCAATCAGGATCCTTGGCACTTCTAAGGACCCCATTGCGGGTTCACACCTGCACAACTCTGAGAAAAACTTCCCCTCACTCCTTCAGCTGTTGCCTACCAACTTTGCATAGCTCCTGATGACGCACTGAGAAGTGAGAAAGTACTTGAGCTAAAGATTTCCACCCCCGTGGCTTGTCTAGTGTATATATATATATATATATATATATATATATATATATATATATATATATATATATATATAAAGCAAATATCGCAAACCAAGGGATACAAGATGCAAAACAACCACGGTGGAAGTAGAATGATAGATCTAGGCCTTTCGTGTTGTAGTAAACACAGGAGCTTGCAATATTGCAGAAAAGTGGAGGGTGTCCAAGCAAATAACGTTCCCAGAGGACCGCCTTTACTGGAGTGAGGGAGGGGAGAGAGGGTGCCGGACGTGCCTAATAGCACAAACAGTGCCCATAGCCAGAAAATTAATATTATAGCTACTCCCCCGTGGTTGTTTTGATATATATATATATATATATATATATATATATATATATATATATATATATATATATATATATATATATATTTATATATATATATATATATATATATATATATATATATATATATATATATATTTGCATCTTTTGACTAAGATTGTGGTTTTATATTTGAGAAACGTACAAATGTGTTCTAATTAATATATCGCGATCTTATCCCTTCATAGCTAAAATGAACGAAGTTTGCTTTATAATATTATCTAACGCTACAAGCACCATGGTATACGATATATGATGTTCAACACCATTGTAAATGTTGTATTATATTACATTCTGCATTTTGTTAGGCGTTCATAATATTAAGTATGTGATTTTCATGTAGTGGGAAACCACTAGTCAGAACGCCGGTTACCAGTCAGAACGCCGGTTACCAGTCAGAACGCCGGTTACCAGTCAGCAACTTGCCTACCTTCCGCTAAGACACATGATCCCACCTGACGTCGGATTACCCCTCCTTAGCACTCACTCCCGAGTAGTACTCTGCCTTGTACTCTCAAGCTTAGTCTGATCTCTGTTTTCTAGAGTTTTCTATTCATATTCCGATCCCTTGCATGGGAATATCGATGAAACTTCCTGTATGGATAATTTGAATTTAATGTCTGTGTGAAGACATTGATATGAGTTGTGTTAGAAACGTATCAGTTATTTCATGTCTTATATTGATTGCCTAACTCTACTAACAATAGCCGTATATATAATTCTACCCTTTATGTGTAAAGTGAAAGAAAAGTAATTTCATGCTCTTTATTAAGATTATGGATAACAGACATATGAAGATCTAATCTAAGTTTTATTATTATTAAAGGCAAGGATTTTACTCGTGAGTTTTGGTCATCCTATAGAAATTAAGAAGGAAAACAAAGAAAGCCCCTTGTTGCCATTGGAGTTTTTCCCTAGATAAAAGCCAACATTAATACTGATTCCCCAGCAAAAGGATCAGTGGCCTAATGTAAACCTCTTCACATGCAATAATATACGGTATATATATATATAGATAGATGAGAGAGTGGGTGAGATGTTGTCAACGAATTTTGTTGAAAATAAGAAAAAGATTTGGAGAGAGATTAATAAGTTGAGGGAGCCTAGGGAACGAATGGATTTGACAGTTAAAAATAGAAGAGGAGAGTTATTAAATGAAATGGAGAGTTAGAAGTATCGGGAAGATGGAGGGAATATTTTGAGGAATTGTTAAATGTTGATGAAGATAGGGAAGCTGTGATTTCGTGTATAGGGCAAGGAGGAATAAGATCTTGTAGGAGTGAGGAAGAGCCAGTTGTGAGTTTGGGAGAAGTTCGTGAGGCAGAGGGTAAAATGAAAGGGGTAAGCCACTTGGGAATGATGGGATAAAGATAGAAATGTTAAAAGCAGGTGGAGATATAGTTTTGGAGTGGTTGGTGCTATTATTTAATAAATGTATGGAAGAGGGTAAGGTACCTAGGGATTGGCAGAGAGCATGCATGGTTCCTTTGTATAAAGGCAAAGGGGACAAAAGATAGTGTAAAAATTATAGGGGAATAAGTCTGCTGAGTATACCAGGTAAAGTGTATGGTAGAGTTATTATTGAAAGAATTAAGAGCAAGACGGAGATGTAGGATAACAGATGAACAAGGAGATTTTAGGGAAGGTAGGGGGTGTGTAGACCAAGTGTTTACAGTGAAACATATAGCTGAACAGTATTTAGATAAGGGTAAAGAGGTTTTCGTGGCATTTATGGATTTGGAAAAGGCGTATGACAGGGTGGATAGGGGGCAATGTGGCAGATGTTGCAGGTGTATGGAATAGAAGGTAGGTTACTGAAAGCAGTGAAGAGTTAATACGAGGATAGTGAGGCTCAGGTTAGAGTATGTAGGAGAAGGGAGATTATTTCCAATTAAAAGTAGGCCTTAGACAAGGATGTGTGATGTTACCATGACTGTTCAATATATTTATAGATGGGGTTGTAAGAGAAGTGAATGCGCGGGTGTTGGCAAGAGGTGTGGGGTTAAAAGATAAAGAATCCAACACAAAGTGGGAGTTGTCACAGCTGCTTTTTGTTGATGACACTGTGCTTTTGGGAGATTCTGAAGAGAAGTTGCAGAGGTTGGTGGATGAGTTTGGTAGGGTATGTAAAAGAAAGAAATTGAAAGTGAATATAGGAAAGAGTAAAGTGATGAGGATAACAAAAAGATTAGGTGACGAAGATTGGATATCAGATTGGAGGGAGAGAGAATGGAAGAGGTGAATGTATTCAGATATTTAGGAGAGGACGTGTCAGCAGATGGGTCTATGAAGGATGAGGTGAATCATAGAATTGATGAGGGTAAAAGGGTAAGTGATGCACTTAGGAGTCTGTGGAGACAAAGAACTAGGTCGGTGGAAGCAAAGAGGGGAATATATGAGAGTATAGTTATACCACACTCTTATACGGGTGTGAAGCATGGGTGGTGAATGTTGCAACAAGGAAAAGTCTGGAGGCAATGAAGATGTCATGACTGAGATCAATATGTGGTGTGAATATAATGCAGCAAATTCGTAGTGTGGAAATTAGGAGGAGGTGCGGGATTACCAAGACTATTATCCAGAGGGCTGAGAGGGGTTGTTCAGGTGGTTTGGACATGTAGAGAGGATTGAACAAAGTAAAATGACTTCGAGAGTGTATAAATCTGTAAATAAGAAAGTTTTGGAGTGAGATAAGCTGAAAAAGCCGAGGGAACGAATGAATTTGACAGAATTAAAGGTATCGGGAAGATAGCGGGAATATTTTGAGGAACTGTTAAATAATGAAGATAGGGAAGCTGTGGTTTCATGCATTGGGCAGAGAGGTATAACATGTTGAAGTGAGGAAGAGCCAGTTGTGAGTGTGAAGGAGGGGCGTGAGGCAGTGGGTAGAGTGAAAGGGGGTATAACAGCTGGGATTGATGGGATAAAGATAGAAATGTTAATAGCAGGTGGGGATATAGTTTTTGAATGGTTGGTGCTATTATATAATAAATGTATGGAAGACGGTAAGGTACCTAGAGACTGGCCGAGGGCATGCATAGTTTCTTCGTATAAAAGCAAAGGGGACAAGAAAGTGCAAAAATTATAGGGAAATAAGCCTGTTGAGTATACCTGGCAAAGTGAATGATAGTTATTATTGAAAGAATTAAGAGTAAGACGGAGTTCAGGATAGCACATGAACAAGGAGGCTTTAGGAATTGTAGAGGGTATGTAGATCAAGAGTTTACAGTGAAATATATAGAACATTATTTAGAAAAGGGTATAGAAATTTTAAGTTGCATTTATGGATTTGGATCAGGCGTATGATAGGGTAGATAGGGACACAATGTGGCAGATGTTGCAAATGTATAGAATAGGAGGTAGGTTACTGACAGCAGTGAAGAGTTTTTACGAGGATAGTGAGGCTCAGGAAAGAGGGAGATTATTTCCCAGTGAAAGTAGGCCATAGGCAGTGATGTGTGATGTCACCATGGTTGCTTAATATATTTATAGATGGAGTTGTAAGAGAAGTGAATGTTCGGTGTTGGGAAGAGGTGTGAGATTAAAAGATAAAAAATCTAATACATTGATGTCCAACCTATGGCGCATTGCATGATTAGAAGCAGCGCATTGCACCCCATTGATAATAAAAAAGGACGCCTACTTAAACAAAAAAGTATTATCCAATAACCGATGTAAAGAAAAAAAATTATAACGGAAATTTAAGTCAATTATATCTGGAAATGATTTTTACTGAGAATAAATTTAATAGCAATCATTTTTATTTTATTTTTTATTTCATGAACATCTTATAGCGAATTTCATCTCTGACATTAATACGTTTCAATTAAAAATATTCAGTAAGACTCTGAACAAATTACAGTGAACACCCACACCGCCATCTCAGTGATCTAAATTTGAACCTGAACGGCAAGAACAAAAGATAATGGCAATTATATGGAATATACTGAAAAAAATCAGAAATTTGAAAGTCGTTTTTGTGATTTTTCATACTCGCAATTATAAACCCATTTTCACTAAGTCAACAAAAAATCCTGAAGATGCCTAGTAACGTACAAATGGACCCTATTAATTTGAAAACAAATTCATTATTAAAAATGAAAATTAATGAGCTTCTCTCAGTCCCAAATGCTTCAGTTATAATTAATTTTTGACACTTTCCAGAACTAAATAAAATTGCCCCGAATTATATCTGTCATTTTGGAACAACGTACAGATGCGAACAAACATTTTCATCCATGAAATTTATTAAAAATAAATTGAGGTCGCGACTGACTGATTCAATTTTGAAGAATTATCTGGTGCTCTCAGTAACTAATTTAACTCCAAACAAAACAAACTCAAAAGTCTCATTAAAGTAAGTAATGTTTATCTTGTCTTTATATTAAATCATCTTATGTAAAAATGCTATGTCCATATTAACATATTTTAAAAATAACTGAATGGGGGTACAAATGTAGTATGGCGCATCTGAACTAGAACGTGAGAAAATTGGCGCATGGAATGCGAAAGGTTGGTAACATCTGATCTAAGACAAACTAGGAGTTGTCACAGTTGTTCTTTGCTGATGTCACCGTGCTTTTGGGAGATTCTAAAAGAAGTTGCAGAGGTTGGTGGACGAATTTGATAAGCAATGTAAAAGAAGGAAATTAAAAGTGAACATAGGAAAGAGTAAGGTGATGAGGATAACAAAAAAATAGGCAATGAAAGATTGGATATCAGATTGAGAGAGAGAGTATGGAGGAAGTGAATGCATTCAGATATTTGAGAGTGGACATGTGAGTAGATGGTTCTATGAAAGATGAGGGAAAAAGGTGAGTGGTGTACTGACGAGTCTGTGGAGACAAAGAACATTATTCATGAAAGCAAAGAGGAAAATGTATGAGAGTATAGTTATACCAACGCTCTTACATGGGTGTGAAGCATGGGTGGTGAATGTTACAACAAGGAGAAGGCTGGAGGAAGTGAAGATGCCATGTCTAAGGGTAAAGTGTTGAGTGAATATAATGCAGAGAATTCGTAATTTGGAAATTAGGAGGAGGTGCAGGGTTACCAAAACTATAATCCAGAGGGTTGAGGAGGGGTTGTTGACGTGGTACAGACATGTAGAGAAAAGGAACGAAATAGAATGACTTCGAGAGTGTATAAATCTGGAGTGGAGGGATGGTGGGGTAGGGGTCGGCCTAGGAAAGGTTGGAGGGAGGGGGTAAGGAGGTTTTGTGTGCGAGGGGCTTGGACTTCCAGCAAGCATGTGTGAGTGTATTTGATAGGAGTGAATAGAGACAAATGGATTTTAGGACTTGACGTACTGTTGGAGTGTGAGTAAAGTAAGATTTATGAAGAGATTCAGGAAACCTGCAGGCCGGACTTGAGTCCTGGAGATGGGAAGTACTGTGTCTGCACTCCGAAGGAGGGGTGTTAATGTTGCGGTTTTAAAATTGTAGTGTAAACGCGCCTCTGGCAAGACAGTGAAAAGTAAATGATGAAAGTTTCTCTGTTTCGGCTACCCTGCCTATATATATATATATATATATATATATATATATATATATATATATATATATATATATATATATATAGATATAGATAGATAGATAGATAGATAGATAGATATATATAGGTACCACCTCTACAACTTTACTGGGGACCTTCATCCTCAGAATATTTTCTTCTCCTACCACCCCCTATAATTTATATTATATATATACTTTATTAAAAGACAGAGTACATTGACAGAAAACACAAACAAGAACATGAATACATTGGTACAATATATCAAAGATTATGAATCTCCTCCAGCTCCTCCGAAGCCAGATGCGAGCCCAGTATGCAGCATGCATTTTCCCTCTGGATCGCCATACTGAGGTGCTGGAACATGAAAGTGGCTGCTCTTGGGACCCTGGTGGTGTTGATGAGTCTGGAACCAAGTTCTTTAAGGAAAAGTGTGTCATTTTTTTCCCATGATCCCAAGGCCTTTGATCCCACTGGGATCTTGTATTCCATCCTGTGATCAGCAACTCCTTCCTGTCGCCCGACACTGTGATGGATGAAGGTGTCAGCCAGCGTCGACACACAGGTATAGTCCCATGCTAAGAGCTTGCCATGCTTCCAAGGATAGATGGTGATATCATCAGGGCAGTTTGCTGGGTTGTGGGTATTGTTTGGTGCTAGTGATCGGGGCTCTCTCTCGGCTGGGCATCCAGCTGTAGCAAGGCTTCTCTTTATGATGTCGTTGACTTCATTGTGTCTTGCATGCCAGCCATTGGTTTTGAAACAGTTAAGACCATGTAGACCATATTGGTCGGCTTGCTCATCGCCGCAAATACTCGTATATTCCGTGTGAATTGGGGCAGCAAGGTGCAGAGCCACTGCAATATGGAGGGTCTTAGGGTTGAGGTGTGTTCCCATTGCCGAAATGGGAACTGTTTGGTTTAAGTCCCTAGAGTGATGTGCACTCACAGCTAGGAGATGGGCAGTCTGCTTGTCTGATGTTACAGCCCTAAGCATGCTGACAAGCATGCTTAGGAGTGATGGAGCCTTCCCAACTTGACTGTTTGTAGGCCAGTTCTGCACTAGGTTTTGGTGCTGGAGCAGCTAGAGTCTTCCTTTCAGTGATGGCACTGGCATAGCTAGGGTCCTGTATTCCTGCTGAATCACTGAGGTTATCCAGAAGAATTTGTTTTATTAACTCATTTGATGCTATGGAAGAGGATAAGAAAGCTGGTAGGGCAATCTGGGAGGATTTGTGTACCCCCAGCCCCCCAAGCCTGACTAGAAGTGAGGCTTGCAACCACTGTCCCTCTTCCAGGGAAAGATTCAATACACTCTCTAGCATGGTCTTGAGGAGAGAGTCATATTCCTTGAGTTTCGGATTGCTGAAGGCTGGGGAACATCTCAGGAAGTATGTAAGGTTTGGGATTGACAGGCACCTGATGATGCCTTTCATCCTGTCTTCCATCGTCCTGAGGTCTGAGATTTTTTTTCTAGGACCAGCTCGATGGCATTGGGCCCAAGAGGAGCACCCAGGAGAGTTCTGTTGGCTGGATCAATGGCTCGTGCTCCTGGTAAAACAGCACTAATATTCTGGATCATCTGTCGATTGAGAGAAACTATTTTACATTTGGTGGGGTTTAAAGATAGGACCAGGCTCTGTCCCAGGTCTTTAATTGTTCTGATGTCCTCTAGGAGAGATTCTGTAGTGCCAGCTAGGGTACCATCATCCAAGAACCAGATATTGAGCTCACTGGAGAGCGCTTCTGTGACTTTCTTGATGACCAGGCAGAATAGAAAGGGGGCGAGAGGGTCTCCCTGTTGCACACCCTCACACGAGTCAATTTCATGGTCCAAAAAAACAATAGTTTAGAAGCCACACTATAGAGGGAAGGGAAGTGCCTAGACTAAGTTGAAAGCATTGGCATTGGCAAAGTCCAATTTGAACAAGCTTTTTCATTGGACATGTTGTTGATGTATACTCGTGCTGCATGGGCAGCTGCTTCACAGCCTTGTTGAACACCAAAACTGAGCTGAGTTAGTTTCAACATTGAGGCAGCATCTTGACTCACCATTCGTACTGCAGCCTTGGCGACTAGGCACTGAAGGGTGTTGCCCACTGCAATGGGCTTGGTTCCTCCATCCTTTTTGCGGAGGGCACACACTGAGGCACCAAAGAAAAGGGGTCTAATGGCCTCTGGGATACTGCCAGCCAGGCACACATTGGAAAATTTGGCGAGTTCAGGCAGCAACCTCTCTGAAACCTCACCAAGAGCTGGATTGAGCATTTGTTTTTAGTGTTGTGGCCTTAAACCGGTGAAACCTTCTGCTGAGCACTATTGAAATGACATAGAAGCTTTATACACATCAGCGTCCTTTAAGGTTAAATGTTCTTCACATGCTGCAATGTCAGGGTGGTCAATGTTGGTACAGGGAGCCCTGGGTGGATGTTTGCCCTTCATGGTTTGTGCTGTACTGACGTCCTTAGGAGCGATTGTATCCTCACTGATTATAACCCTCAGTACTCCAATAGTATTACCCTCTATTTTTCTGTTAATTTAGCCCCTGATTTTTGAGGCATCATGTGTCCTGCTGTTGGCATTTGCCCGGCAGGTGTTTGTCGTCTAAGGGAAGACGGACGAGGTTGTCAGCTCTAGGGAATGCATTTATTACCCTAATAACATATGTTGCTAGTGAATTGTCCCTCCTTGGTGGGACAGCCAAACAGGCATTGCCAAATAGCAGTATGATGTGTCAGGATCCATTGTTTGCAGGAGCATCGTTGACTTTCTTCAAGAGGTCAGCGAATTTGCTAGCAGCGAGGGCGAGCTGCTTTGGGGATGTGTCAGTGTCCTTGTGGATGTTAATTTGATTGCAGATTTTAGGTCCTCTGTAGAGGTGAAGTCAGCGTAGCTGACTAGACATCCACTGTGTGCATGGATGTTGCCAGTTGAGGATTGAGTGCACATACCCTGTGGCACACCTGGCAGTTGCTTCGTGGACGGATTCCACGACGTTGGTTCTGTCGTGGAGATTCCTGGGAACCCGGCACTACTTGTGACATTGCTGACATCGTGGGGGTGGGAGGGCGCCAGCTGTGGGGCATCGTGTGAAAGACAGCATGGATGCATGGGGGATGAGGGTGGGGGAGTAGCGAGCAGGAGTGTGAGTAAATGGTGGGGCACTAAACGGCAACACCCTTGGTCAGGAAGTCAGTAGGCCTAGACCGAAATGTGGGGAGGGAACCAGGGATGGGGGCGAGGGAAGTGGCCCTATCTGTTCCCAAAAGATGCACATCTCAAACTTTTGCTAATTGTTATACACTTATCATTCCATTTAGAAAAACCCTCGCCATTTGGCACACTAATCACCGTGTTCTCACTGTTAACCAAGGTGTTCCTTTGTTCAGCATCCAACGACGGAGTCCTGAGCGAACACTAACCCCCCCCCACCCCGGTAGGACACAGAGGGTAAACAAACCACCTTCACACCTCTGCTGGCAAGATCCTCTCAAGACCACCAGCATTACTCCCCATATATATATATATATATATATATATATATATATATATATATATATATATATATATATATATATATATATATATATATATATATATATATATATATATATATAACATATATCAATGAAATCACGAAACAAGTGATTTTAAATCATTTACCAAACTGCAGCAGGCCAGGATTGTACAGCCTCAAGAGACAACACAATGTATGCGTCACGTTACCTCTGAGCCAGCGATCCTTCAAGGATTATGCATGCAGCATAGCTACATGTTTTTCTCGTGATCCGAGGACACTCGTGGCAGTGGTATCCCAAGGATTAATTTCAGCCTCCTGTTTGAATACTTGCCTCAACAAGCAGTCTATATAGCAATGAAATCATGAATCAAGTGATTTTTAAATCATTTACCAAACTGTGGCAGGCCAGGATTCGACCCTACGAACATTGCACCGCCTCAAGAGAAAACACAATACGCGTCACCTTACCTCTGAGCCAGCGATCCTTCAAAGATCATGCATGCAGCGTAGTCTAGCAAAAAAAATCACTTTCTATAATTTCCTGACGTGGGTTCCAAACTGGTGCTGCGTACTCCAATATGGGCCTGACGTACACGGTGTACAGAGTCCTGAACCATTCCTTTCTGAGATGTCAGAACACTATTCTTAGGTTTCCTAGGCGTCCATATGTTGCAGCAGTTATTTGGCCGATGTGCGCCTCAGGAGTTGTGCTCGGTATTATTCTCACCCCAAGATCCTTTTACTTCAGTGAGGATTGTAATATTTGGCCCTCCTGGACTGTACTCCGTCTGAGGTTTTCTTTGCCCTTCCACAATATTCACGACTTTGCACTTGGTGTGGTTGAACTCCAGGAGCCAATTTCTGGACCAGGCCTGCAGCCTGTCCAGATCCCTTTGTAGCCCTGCCTGGCCCTCCTCCGATTGCATTATTCTCACTAGCTTTCCATCGTCTACAAACAGGGACACTTCTGAGTCTATTCCTTCTGTCATGTCATTCACATATAAAAGAAACAGCACCGTTCCTAGGACTAACCACTGTGGAACCCCGCTTGTCACAGGCGTCAAGTCTGACACCTCGTCATGTACCATAACTCTTTGATGCCTTCCAGTCACCTATTCTCTGATCCATTGCAGTGCCTTCCCTGTTATACCTGCCTGGTCCTCCAGCTTTTGCACTAATCTCTTGTGTGAAACTGTGTCGAAAGCCGTCTTACAGTCCAAGAAGATGCAATCTACCCAGCCCTCTCTCTCTTGTCTTACTTCTGTTACCCTGTCATACAGCTCAAGCAGATTTGTGACACAGGATTTTCCATCCCTGAAGCTGCACTGATTGTCAAGTAGGAGCCCAATCCTTTCTAAGTGCTCCTCCACCCTTCTGATAATTTTCTCCATGACTTTACATGCTATACATGTCAGTCATGTATAGCATGAGTTAAATTCTCCCTGTCTGTCTCCTTTCTTAAAAAAGTGGAACTATATTTGCTGTCTTCCACACCTCAGTCAGTTGCTCTTTTTCGATAGATTTATTGAAGATCGTTGTTAGTGGCACACTAAGTGCGTCTGCGCCATCTCCCAGGACCCAAGGAGAGATATTATCTGGGACCACCCCCTTCGAGGTATCTAGTTCCCCTAGCAGTTTCTTCACCTCATCCTCTGTTGCGTGCACATTGTCAGCACTTGCTGGTGCACCCTACCACCTCGGTTTTCTGGGAGCCTCAGTCTCCATTGTGAATACCTACCTGAATCTTGAGCTGAGCTCTGCACATACTTCCTGGTCGTCCTTTCCTCAACCTGATTACTTGATCCTTGACTGTTGCTTTCCACCTTATGTGAATGTATAGCAATTTTGCGTAAGATTTGGCTTGTGATGCTGTCATTCTTATATTGACACTGGGCTTCTCTCCTTATCCATGCACATTCATTTCTGTTTTCCTGGGTCCTTTGCCTTCTAAACTTTTTTTTCAAACTCTTGCACACATGGGAATGGCCTCTCCAAACCTCTTGGTAAACTATGGGATCACTCCCATCTTAATGTTGCCCTTTGGTACGAACTTCTCTACAGCCTCCCTGCACTTTGTGGTCACGTGTTCCATCATTTCGTTTACTGTCTTTCACTATAGCTCGCTTACCCACTGCACTTCATGTAGGAATTGTCTCATACTTGTGTACTCCCCTTTTTGGATGTTTTGCTTCAAGCCTTCTCGTGCTGCTTCACTCTCCATTGTTAACTCCACTATGTATTCGAAACTCAACTCCACATCTTTGGTCCCCAATGCGGCTCCTCCTGTTGTTTCCTCCTGATGAGGGTGTACGACAGCTTAGGGTCAGATTTGGCTTTCGCTGCTATGTTATATTCGTATTGTCGTTGGGCCTCCCTTCTTACCTGTGCATATTCATTTCTGGTTCTGCAACTGCTCTCCTTATTCTCCTGGATACTTTGTCTTCTATATTTCTTCCATTCTCTAGCATTGGTAAGTTCAATAAATGGGTTCTTAGTTGTACCCCCCTTAAATTATGTGGATGAAATATTCCTGGAATGTACCTGTGAACCTCATTCCCAAAATTCCCCATAACACAGTCTGTTACACGACCGGGAGTATTGCCATTCTACTACTATTTTGTTTTTTAACATAACATAAAAAAGGAAGAACACTGCAGCAGGCCTGTTGGCCCATACTAGGCAAGTCCTTCACAAATCCAACCCACTAACAGAATAAATGCTTTATTTTTCTCACTCGCTATATATTATCTGTGTTGCTGACTATCTAACGTGTCTCTGCACTTGTCTCTCTGACTTTGAGTCGTCACTTATTCTGCTTTTAGCAAATACTGGCATTTTGAAAATTTTCTCTGAAATTGTAGTCTTCCTCTCCCGTTCTCACTCCTGAAACCTTGTTTCTCACTTGTGGCGTTGTTCACTCTGCTGGAAACTAAATAGGCTTTAAAAACAATAACATTCGGGGAGACCTGCTGGGCTGTTACTCTCGTGACGTGTGTGTGTGTGTTACTTACCATTTTGTCCTAGGCACATGTCGATTAGACACTAGGCCTGTTTTATGTGTGTGTTAGTTACCATTTTGTCCTAGGCACATGTCGATTAGACACTAGGCCTGTTGTATGTGTGTGTGTTAGTTACCATTTTGTCCAAGGCCCATGTCGATTAGACACTAGACCTGTTGTATATGTGTGTGTGTGTGTGTTAGTTAGTTACCATTTTGTCCTAGGCACATGTCTGTGTGTGTGTTAGTTACCATTTTGTCCTAGGCACATGTCGATTAGACACTAGGCCTGTTGTATGTTTGTTAGTTATTTACCACTTTGTCCCAGGCACATGTCGACTAGACACCAGGCCCGCTGTATGTTAGTTGTGCGCGTGTGTGTGTGTTAGTTAGTTACCACTTTGTCCTAGGCACATGTCGATTAGACACTAGGCCTGTTGTATGTGTGTGTGTGCTAGTTACCATTTTGTCCCAGGCCCATGTCGATTAGACATTAGGCCTGTTGTATGTGTGTGTGTGTGTGTCAGCAAGTGCGTGCACACGTGCTAGTTTGTGAGTGGATACGTGTCAACATGTATGTGCACACGTGCTTGTGTCATCTCAACAAGTGTGTGTGTGTGTAGTAGTTACTATTTGTCCAAGGCACATGTCGATTAGACACTAGGCCTGTTGTTAGTTACCATTTTTTCCTAGGCACATGTCGATTAGACACTAGGCCTGTTGTATGTAGTAGTAGTAGTGTGAGTGTGTGTGTGTGTGTGTGCGTGTACTCACCTAATTGTGGTTGCAGGGGTCGAGACTCAGCTCCTGGCCCCGCCTCTTCACTGATCGCTACTGGATCCTCTCTCTCCCTGCTCCATGAGCTTTATCATACCTTCTCTTAAAGTTATGTATGGTTCCTGCCTCCTCTACATCATTCGCTAGACTATTCCACTTCCCAACCACTCTGTGACTGAAGAACTACTTCCTAACATCCCTGTGATTCATCTGAGTCTTCATCTTCCAACTGTGTCCCCTTGTTGCTGTATCCCATCTCTGGAACATTCTGGCTCTTTCCACCTTGTCAATTTTTCTCAGTATTTTATATGTCGTTATCATGTCCCCCCTGTCTCTCCTGTCCTCCAGTGTCGTCAGGTCGATTTCCCTTAACCTCTCCTCATATGACATACCCCTTAGCTCCGGGACTAGTCGTATTGCAAACCTTTGCACTTTCTCTAGTTTCTTTATGTGCTTGGCTAGGTGTGGGTTCCAAACTGGTGCTGCATACTCCAATATGGGCCTAACGTACACAGAGTACAGCGTTCTGAACGATACCTTATTAAGATGTCGGAATGCTGTTCTTAGGTTTGCTAGGCGCCCGTATGCTGCAGCAGTTATTTGGTTGATGTGCGCCTCAGATGTGTGTGTGTGTATGTGTGTGTGTGCGGGGTGTGTGTGTGTGTGCGGGGTGTGTGTGTGTGTGTGTGTGTGTGTGCGGGGTGTGTGTGTGTGTGCGGGTGTGTGTGTGTGTGTGCGGGGTGTGTGTGTGTGTGCGGGGTGTGTGTGTGTGTGCGGGGTGTGTGTGTGTGTGCGGGGTGTGTGTGTGTGTGCGCGGGGTGTGTAGTTACCATTTGTCCAAGGCACATGTCGATTAGTCACTAGGCCTGTTGTATATGTGTGTGTGTGTGCTACTGGATCCTCTCTCTCCCTGCTCCATGAGTTTTATCATACCTCGTCTTAAAGCTATGTATGGTTCCTGCCTCCACTACGTCACTTAAGAACATAAGAAAAAAAGGAACACTGCAGCAGGCCTACTGACCCATGCGAGGCAGGTCCATCACTCACCGGCATTAGACCTGACCACCCGGAGCTAACCTTCTCCAGGTAAACCCAGGTAGTCAGGTCACTTCCACTTAAGGAATTAGTACGGCATCTGTCATAGTAGCACAAGCTAGTCAGGTCCAACTCACACCCACCCACACTCACTCATGTATTTATCCAACCTATTTTTAAAACTACACAACGTCCCAGCCCCTATGAGGGTACTCGGGAGTTTGTTCCACTCATCCACAACTCTGTTACCAAACCAGTGTTTTCCTATATCCTTCCTGAATCTGAAATTTTCCAACTTGAAACCATTGCTTGCTAGACTTTTCCACTTCCTGACTACTCTATGGCTGAAGAAATACTTCCTAACATGCCTTTGACTCATCGGAGTCTTCAACTTCCAATTGTGACCCCTTATTTCTGTGTCCCTTCTACCTAGTGGCTGCAGAGGCCTAGTCACAGCTCCCGGCCCCGCCACCCCCACTGGTCCCCTCCGGGCCACCCCTCCCGCTCCATGAGCTACATCATACCTCTTCTCAAAGCCATGCAAGGATTCAGATTCAGATTATTTTATTTTGTCTGTGTGGCTTACATTTATAAGACAATAATTACAAAGATGGACATTAGCATGGCTAGCATGGCCAGGCATGCTAGCCATTTCAGGCAGACTACTACTAGTTTTTAATCTATATTACAAATTACAAATGAATACAAATTTCAAATGATTAAATAGATTACAATAGTAAGGTGGTTGATAATATTTAGATGTATGATGTATGTGTTAGTTACCATTTTGTTACCATTTTGTCCTAGGCACATGTCGATTTGACACTAGGCCTGTTGTATGTATATGTGTGAGTGTGTGTGTGTGTAAGGAAACACTTCGAAATGTTTCCGCCCCGTCGGGAATAGAACCCGGGCCCTCCGTGCGTGAAGCGAGAGCTTTACCACTAGGCCACCGGGGCGTGTAGGGTGTGTACTCACCTAATTGTGGTTGCAGGGGTCGAGACTCAGCTCCTGGCCCCGCCTCTTCGCTGTCTGCTACTGGGTCTCTGCTCTCCCTGCTCCATGAGCTTTATCATACCTTGTCTTAAAACTATGTATGGTTCCTGCCTCCACTATATCATTCTCTAGTCCATTCCACTTCCTGACTACTCTGTGGCTGAAGAAATGTTTCCTGACATCCCTTTGACTCATCTGAGTCTTCAGCTTCCAGTTGTGTCCCCTTGTTTCTGTGTTCCCTCTGAAACAACCTGTCACTATCTACCTTGTCAATTCCCGCAGTATTTTGTATGTCGTTATCATGTCTCCTCTGACCCTTCTTTCCTCCAGTGTTGTTAGTCCTATTTCCTCAGCCTTTCTTCATAAGACAGACCCTGAGTTGTGGAACTAACCTTGTCGCAAACCTTTGCACTTTCTCTAGTTTCTTGACGTGCTTGACCAGGTGTGGGTTCCAGACTGGTGCTGCATACTCTAGTATGGGCCTGACGTATACGGTATACAGTGTCTTGAACGATTCCTTGTTAAGGTAACGGAACGCTAATCTTAAGTTTGCCAGTCGCCCATATGCTGCCGCGGTTATCTGGTTGATGTGTGCTTCCGGAGACGTGCTTGGTGTTATACTCACCCCAAGGTCTTTCTCCTTTGTTGAGGTTTGTAGCCTTTGTCCACCTAGCCTGTACTCTGTCAGCGGTCTTCTTTGCCTGTGTGTGTGTGTGTGTGTGTGTGTGTGTGTATGTGTGTGTGTGTGTGTGTGTGTGTATGTGTGTGTGTGTGTGTGTGTGTGTGTATGTGTGTGTGTGTGTGTGTATGTGCGTATGTGTCTGTAAAAAATATCGGCTGGAATCGGTGATTTTTTAAACGATATCGATACCAAGCCTAAGGGACTGTTTACTACGTCTTCTACTGTCTCCAGTTAAACTCTGTTTGGAGTTGATAAAGCCATTGTTTGGCGACACGTCCATAAGAAGTCTCGGTCTCTTTTTTCCAGTTCATTGGCCGGTTTAACACACATAAACTCAACTTTTCATGTCTTACGAATTTTATGATTTTTCTCTTCAGCCTTTGCATCTGTGTTTATGGGAAAAGAGATACAATACAAATGTAGGTAAAGGTTTTTGTCAACAGTGTCATTAAACTGTGTATTATTAGTAATATAAGCAGTAGCCGAAGCAGCAATAGAAGCAGCAACGGCAGCAGCTTGAGCATTAGCACCAGCTATAACAACAACACTCCCAACAGAAAAAAAAACTACCTAACGTCATTTCACTATTTACACTTGTCCGAGGCCAGGCCTTCTAGTTGATGGCCCTGTCTACTAATCTCTTGGTGCTAGCCACACGCGGTTTATCGTATGCACTACAGCTCGACTGATCAATTGAGAATTAACATGAGGAATTTATCCACTTCCCTCTTTATGACAGCTTGGGGTCTATTGGTTAGGCTAGGTTTCTGTGGGTTAGGTAAGGTGTGTAAGTTATTTTAGGTTTGTGTAAGATAGATTAGGTTTGTGTAAGTTAGGTAAGGTTTGTGTAAGTTAGGTTAGGTTTGTGTATGTTATGTATACTTAATGTATAATTAACCTTCAATAGCGAAATTACGAAAACAACAGCATGGGATACACAGCTCTTTACAGCGGAGAGGTGTTGCAAGACAGTGATAGTGCTGAACACCCCATAAACGTCATTTCCCTGACGATTGTAGAATATTGCACCCCATTATTGCCATTTTCCTGACGATGCTATAAGAATCTCCAGGTGGCCACACCATGACCCGTCTCAACCATTACCACCCGGAGTGCAAACAATAGCCTTTACCACTCTAAAAAATAACCCAGCGAAATCACTCCTTTGTAAAAAAACTGTATACAAGGATGCATACAGGGATGTCAGTTCCAGGTGACCTCTCGCAATCTCAATCACTTCGGCAACGAAGTGTTGGTTTGAAGTGCACCCTGAATGTGTCAGTCTTTCATCTGACACTTTGTTCCAATAAAAAAAAAGTACTTGTCTCACTTGCCAATACGATGTAGACGATGTCTACACGTGCCTCATTTGTGCCTCAATGTGTGTTTCTTGCTATAATTTCCCAGGTTTTAGCTCATCTTCCCTCTCAGTCTACGTTCTGCACTCGTTAACTATTCCCAGATTATCGTTTCTGTTGTGGTTGTGTTCATTATTCTTAATATATCCTTATATATTGCTTTTATAGGTACTATTATTATTATTATTATTATTATTATTATTATTATTATTATTAGTATTATTATTATTATTATTATTGTAATTATTATTAATACGATGGTATGGTCATGTAGAAGAACTGGATGATGAAATACTGGTAAAAAGAAGAGAGGAAAAAGGGGTAGTAGAAACAGTAATAACTATGAGTTCACAGGAGGAGAGGTGGCAACGAGTGAAGGAGAGGTGGTAACGAGTAAATGAGAGGTGCAACGAGTGAAGAAGAGGTGGTAACGAGTGAAGGAGAGGTGGCAACGAGTGAATGAGAGGTGGTAGCGAGTAAAGGATAGGTGGTAACCAGTGAATGAGAGGTGGCAAGAAGTGAATGAGAGGTGGCAACGAGTGGAGGAGAGGTAGCAACGAGTGAATGAGAGATGGCAACGAGTGAATGAGATGTGGCAACGAGTGAAGGAGAGATGGCAACGAGTGAATGAGAGGTGGCAACGAGTGAATGAGAGATGGCAACGAAGGAATGAGAAGTAGTAACGAGTGAATGAGAGTGGCAACGAGTGAATAGGACGTGGCAATGAGTGAATGAGAGATGGCAAAGAAGGAATGAGAGATGGCAACGAGTGAATGAGAGGTGACAACGAGTGAATGAGAGATGGCAACGAAGGAATGAGAAGTAGTAACGAGTGAATGAGAGTGACAACGAGTGAATGAAAGGTGGCAACGAGTGAATGAGAGGTGAAAGTGAGTGAATGAGAGGTGGTAACGAGTGAATGAGAGAGGCAACGAGTGGAGAGGTGCAAACGAGTGTAGGAGAGGTGGTAAAGAGGGAAGAGGTGGCAATGAGTAAAGGAGAGGTGGTAACGAGTGAAGGAGAGGTGATATCGAGTGAATGAGAGGTTACAACGAGTGAAGAAGAGGTGGTAACGAGTGAATGAGAGGCGGTAACGAGTGAATGAGAGATGACAACGAGTGGATGAGAGGTGGCAGCGAGTGAATGAGAGAACGAGTGAATGAGAGAGGGCAACGAGTGGAGGAGAGGTGGCAACGAGTGAGAAGTGGTAACGAGTGAAGGAGAGGTGGTAACGAGTGAATGAGAGGTGGTAGCGAGTAAAGGATAGGTGGTAACCAGTGAATGAGAGGTGGCAAGGATTGAATGAGATGTGGCAACGAGTGGAGGAGAGGTAGCAACGAGTGAATGAGAGATGGCAACGAGTGAATGAGATGTGGCAACGAGTGAAAGAGAGATGGCAACGAGTGAATGAGAGGTGGCAACGAGTGAATGAGAGATGGCAACGAGTGAATGAGAGATGGCAACGAAGGAATGAGAAGTAGTAACGAGTGAATGAGAGTGGCAACGAGTGAATGAGACGTGGCAACGAGTGAATGAGAGATGACAAAGAAGGAATGAGAGATGGTAACGAGTGAATGAGAGGTGACAACGAGTGAATGAGAGGTGGCAACGAGTGAATGAGAGGTGAAAGTGAGTGAATGAGAGGTGGTAACGAGGGAAGAGGTGGCAACGAGTAAAGGAGAGGTGGTAACGAGTGAAGGAGAGGTGATATCGAGTGAATGAGAGGTTGCAACGAGTGAAGAAGAGGTGGTAACGAGTGAATGAGAGGCGGTAACGAGTGAATGAGAGATGACAACGAGTGGATGAGAGGTGGCAGCGAGTGAATGAGAGAACGAGTGAATGAGAGAGGGCAATGAGTGGAGGAGAGGTAGCAACGAGTGAGAAGTGGTAATGAGTGAAGGAGAGGTGGTAACGAGTGAATGAGAGGTGGTAGCGAGTAAAGGATAGGTGGTAACCAGTGAATGAGAGGTGGCAACGAGTGAGAAGTGGTAACGAGTGAAGGAGAGGTGGTAACGAGTGAAGGAGAGGTGGTAAGGAGTGAAAGTAAGGTAGCAACGAGTGAAGGAGTGCTGATAACGAGTGTAGGCTAGTTGATAGAGAGTGAAGAGGTGGCAGTTAGTGAAAAAAATGTGTGAAAGGTGGTAACAAGTGAAGGGGAGGTGGAAACGAGTGAAGGAGAGGTGGTAACGAGTGTATGAGAGATGGTAACGAGTGAAGTAGAGGTGGTAACGAGTGAAGAGGTGGTAACGAGTGAAGAGAGGTGGTAACGAGTGAAGGAGAGGTGGTAACGAGTGAAGTAGAGGTGGTAACGAGTGAAGGATAGGTTCTTATGAGTTTCGAAGAATGGTAACGAGTGGAGAGACAGAAAGTAACGAGTATAGTAAATTAGGAAGCGAGCGAAGGACAGGTGGAAATGATTAGAGCAAGTAAAGATGTGGTAACTAGTGTAGTAGAGGTGGTAACTAGTGTAGTAGAAGTGGTAACTAGTGTAGTAGAGGTGGTAACTAGTGTAGTAGAAGTGGTAACTAGTGTAGTGGAGGTGGTTATACGTGTCGTAGAGGTGGTAACTAGTGTAGTAGAGGTGGTAACTAGTGTAGTAAAGGTAGTAACTAGTGCAGTAGAAGTGGTAACACGTGTAGTAGAGGTGGTAACTAGTGTAGTAAAGGTGGTAACTAGTGTAGTAGAAGTGGTAACACGTGTAGTAGAGGTGGTAACACGTATAGTAGAGGTGGTAACTAGTGTAGTAAAGGTAGTAACTAGTGCAGTATAAGTGGTAACTAGTGTAGTAGAGGTGGTAACTAGTGTAGTAGTGGTAACTAGTGTAGTAGTGGTAACTAGTGCAGTTGAGGTGGTAACTAGTGTAGTAATGGTAACTAGTGTAGTAGAGGTGGTAACTATTGAAGGATAGGTGGTAAGGAGTGAAGGAGAGAGGAAGATAGGTGTAACTAGTGTAGGAGAGCTGTGACGAGTGGATGAGAGGTGTAACAAGTGAAGGATAAGTGTAACGAGTGAAGAATGGGTGTAACGAGTGAAGGATAAGTGTAACGAGTGAAGGATAGGTGTAACGAGTAAAGGATAGGTGTAACAAGTGAAGGATAGGTGTGTCGAGTGTAGGATAGGTGTAACGATTCCATGAGAAGTGTAACGAGTGGCTGAGAGGTGTAATGAGTGGATGGAAGGTGTAATGAATGCAGAGGTGGTAATGAGTGAGACTGTGAAACCATGGGTCCATCTCATTCTATTAATTATTAGTATTATTATTATTATTAATATTGATGTCTTTTTGTTATTAATTTTAACTTTTTAATTATTTATTATTATTATTATTATTATTATTATTATTATTATTATTATTATTATTATTGTAGTAGTAGTAGTAGTAGTAGTAGTAGTAGTAGTAGTAGTAGTAGTATCATTATTATTATTTATTATTACTATTATTTAAAATTTATAAGTAGTAGTAGTCGTAATAGTAGTAGAAGTAGCCGTAACAGGAGTAGCAGTGGTTGCAATAATAGTAGTAGCATTAGCAACAGTAGAAACATGAGTAGTAGTAACACAAGTAATAGAAACCGTAATGCTGTTAGTAGAAGTAGTAGCAGCAGTAGTGATAGTATAGATAGTACAGGTAGCAGTTGCAGCAATAGATGCAGTAACATTATTGGCAGTAGTAGCAATAGTCTTTAGTAGTACTAGTACAAGTAGTAGTGGTAGCAGTTACACTAGTTGCAACGGTAGCTGTACTAGTAATATAGTTGTAGTGGAGGTAATACTAGTATTAGTGGTAGTAATACTAGTAGTAGTGGTAGTAATATTAAGAGTAATGGTATAAATACTGATAGTAGTGATAGTAATACTAGTAGAGATAGTAATAGTAGTAGTTGAGATAGTAATACTAGTAGTAGTAATACTAGTAGTAGAGATAGTAGTACTAGTAATAGAGATTGTAATACTAGTAGTAGTGACAGTAATACTAGTAATAAGAGAATATAAGAACACTGCTAATAGTAATGGAATCCGATTTTTTTGTGTTTTCTCGGGCGTTTTTTCATGTGTTTTCTTGGGTGTTTTTTATGTGATTTCTCAGGTGTTTTTTCATGTGTCTTCTCGAGTGATTTCTCGTGTTTTCTTGTGGATTTTCTTATGTTTTCTCTGATGATTTTCATATTTTTTCTATTTTATTATCAAGAAAGTATTCTTATGTGATTTCTCAGGTGTTTTTTTCAGGTGTTTTTCATGTGTTTTCTCATGTTCTCTCATGTGTTATATATTATTTTTAGTGTTTTCTGATGTGATTTCTTATGACGTTTTTTATTTGTTTTCACTTGTTTTCTCGTGTTTCCATATTTTTTTTTGTATCACTTGCAGTAAATAATACCATGTATCCCACAAAGTGCATAATACGATGTATCACACAAAGTGCATAATACCATGTATCCCACAAAGTGCATAATACCATGTATCCCACAAAGTGCATAATACCATGTATCACACAAAGTTCATAATACCATGTATCACACAAAGTGCATAATACCATGTATCACACAAAGTTCATAATACCATGTATCACACATAGTACATAATAACATGTATCACACAAAGTACATAATACCATGTATAACAAGTACATAATACATGTATCACACAAAGTACATAATACCATGTATCACACAAAGTACATAATACCATGTATCACACAAAGTACATAATACCATGTATCACACAAAGTACATAATACCATGTATCACACAAAGTACATAATACCATGTATCACACAAAGTACATAATACCATGTATCACACAAAGTACATAATACCATATATCACACAAAGTACATAATATCATGTATCACACAAAGTACATAATACCATGTATCACACAAAGTACATAATACCATGTATCACACAAAGTACATAATACCATGTATCACACAAAGTACATAATACCATGTATTACACAAGGTATATAATCTTATGTATCAATGACAATATAGAGTACCATGTATCATACAAGGTGTGTAATTCCATGTATCACATAAGGTATGTAATCCTATGTATTATACAAGATACATAATGCTGTTAAATGCATAAATCTGAAATATGCACATTTGGAAATTTATATTCTTAGACATTTGGGTCACTGGGAGCTGAAACAACTGGATTAGAAAAATCTTTGTTGCGCGAAAAATAACCATCCGATTTGAAAGGCGTCTGGTGGACAAAATGAACACTAATATAATCGAAATTTTCCACACGACTTCAATTTATAGATATTTGGCCTTTTATTGTTTATATTTATATTTTTTCTGATATTTATGTTGTCCAAGTTTAGGTTTTTTCTTTGTGCCCTTGTGAATTCGATTTGAGTATTATAAATGTCTTTATTTTTTTAATTATTGAGTTTTTTTTTGTTTCGATTTTATTGCAGTTGTTCAAATCTCATAATTAGTTGTTTAATTTGTTTCTTCTGTTGTCTTGGTATCTTGTTTCTAGTTGTCAGCGTGGCCTGGTGGCAAAAGCTCTCGCTTCACAAGGTGGGGGTCCGGGTTCGATTCCAGGCGAAGGGGTGGAAACATCAGACGTGTTTCCTTGCACCGGATGTCTATGTTCACCCATGGGTACCTGGGTGTTAGTCGACTGGTGTGGGTCGCATCCTGGGACAACATTGACCTAATTTTCCCGATATGCTCTGCATAACAAGGGGCTTTCTATATTATTATTATTATTATTATTGTTTGGTTACACATCTCTTTGCGGTGTTTTTCTATTATATATTTTTTAAATAATAGTTGAGCTAATAGATTTGATAAAATTGATGGTGTTTGACTGTATGTTTGTTATTATTGTGGTTGTTGTGTTTTTTGCTGCTTCTAATGTTGTTGTTAATGTCATTTTTCTTGTTAATATATTTTGTTAATAATTTTATTATTGTATTGTTGTTGTTTTCTTCTTCTTCTTCTTCTTCTTCTTCTTCTTATTATTATTATTATTATTATTATTATTATTATTATTATTATTATTATTATTATTATTATTATTATTATTAGTAGTAGTAGTAGTAGTAGTAGTAGTAGTAGTAGTAGTATTATGATGTTGTTGTTAACCTTATTATTTTTATAGTATTATTTGTGTGGTAGTGGTAGCAGCAGTGGTGGTATTAAGAGTATGGATAGTCGGTGTGGGAGTAATAGTTGCAATCACAGCATTAATAAAAGCAGTATTGATAGCAGTATTAAACAAGTAGTAATGTCAATAGAATAAGTAGTAATAGTAGTAGTAGCAGTAGTAGTAGTAGCAGTAGTAGTAGTAGTAGTAGCAGTAGTAGTAGTAGCAGTAGTAGTAGTAGTAGTAGTAGCAGCAGTAGTAGTAGTAGCAGTATGAGAAGTATTATTAGCAATTTTGATTTAAGATTAATTAGTATTAACAGTTTTGTACAAATTTATTAATATTATTATTATTATAGTGACAAAAAGCACTAAACCCAAAAGGGTAATATTATTATTAGAAGTGCATAGCACTAAAAGTGAAAATAATAATATGAAAAGGGGTGGTAAAATGTAGTAGTAGTAGTAGTAGTAGTAGCAGAAGTAATAGCACTAGTTGAAGAAATAGTACTAGTAACAGAAGTAATAGTATTTAAAGTATAAGTCGTAGAATCAATAGAAATGGTAGAAATAATTGTAGAAGTAACAGTAGTTGCAATGATAATAGTAATTGAAGTAGGAGTAATAGTAGTAGAAGTAGTAGTAATAGCAGTAGTAAAAGTAATAGTAGTAGTAGAAGTAATAGTAATAGTATCAGTGGAAGTAATAGTAACAGGAGCAATAGAGCTAATAGTAGTAGTAGTAGAGGTAGTACTAGTAGTAGTACTAGTAGTAGTGGCAGTAACATTACTAGCAATAGTAAAAATAATAACAGCAGCAGTAGTTATAGTTGTAGTAGTAATAAAAATACTAGTAGTAGTAGTAATGATAGTAGTTGAAATAGTAGTAGTAGTAGTAGTAATGATAGTAGTTGAAATAGTAGTAGTAGTAGTAATGATAGTAGTTGAAATAGTAGTAGTAGTAGTAGTAATGATAGTAGTTGAAATAGTAGTAGTAGTAATGATAGTAGTTGAAATAGTAGTAGTAGTAGTAATGATAGTAGTTGAAATAGTAGTAGTAGTAGCAGCAAACAGAAGTAGTGATAAAAGTATTATAAAAATATTATTGTTGTCATTATCATTATAACCACAAAAAATCATTGTGTACACTTGACAGCCTTAGGCAAGTATTTCATAAAATCCTCTGTAATACCTTACCTAAGATTAATTTATACTCGTGATTGATTATAATCCTCTGTAACACCTTACCTAAGATTAATTTATACTCGTGATTGATTATAATCCTATGTAACACCTTACCTAAGATTAATTTATACTCGTGATTGATTATAATCCTCTGTAACACCTATCTGAGCCTCATTTGTAAATGTTATTGCCTCCTTAAGGAGAAATAAGTCATTACATCAAAAAGATAAACACTAGTGTGTATCAATTATGATTTCTCCTATAACTTATTTGCTTATTCACCATCCTTCCAGACATTATTACATACAAACTCTCTTTTATTTCTCTTCTTCCTTCTCCCTTCTCAGTATCTCCTTCTCTCACCCTCTTTCCTTATCTTTCCCCTTTCTCTTTCCTATGCACACTCTCTCTCTCTCTCTCTCTCTCTCTCTCTCTCTCTCTCTCTCTCTCTCTCTCTCTCTCTCTCTCTCTCTCTCTCTCTCTCTCTCTCTCTCTCTCTCTCTCTCTCTCTCTCTCTCTCTCTCTCTCTCTCTCTCTCTCACTCTCTCTCACTCTAACTCTCTCTCTCACTGTCTCTCTCTCTCACCTTTCTTATTTGCTATTTTTTTCCTATTTTTTTCCACAAACGTCTCTATTCAATTCTTGATTATCCCAATTCCGTTTTATCTCTCTACTCTTAATTGCTCACCCTTGTATAGCGTGTGTTCTTCGCTCTCCTTTTTTGTCATTCTCTTTCTCCTCTTTGCTCTCTTCTTACTCCCTCTCTCAGTTTCTCTATGTGAATTCCCATCTCTCGTTCGTCCCTATTTATTACAACGAAAAGCAACATCTTGCTTCTCTAAAACAGTATTACCCTATTGAATGAAAGTCTGTTAGGTGCAGACCTTAGCATGATATTGACAGCAGTAATAAAAAGTCTCTTAGAGGAGACATAAACAATTATAGGACGGATGCTGGGTGGAGGGTGGAGGAATTATTATGTTAATTTTGTTTAGATAATAGTATCTACACCATCCCATTAAGAAGAGACTCCACTGCTAGAAGAGAGGGAGAGAGAGCTTTAACAGGAGGGAAGAATAGCTGGGTACGGAAGGCATTTTTGCGAAGCTTGGTGATCTCGTCTAAGCTTACCCATCGCGGCATCTTGACAGCTTCACATTGGGAGGAATCTTGTTTGGCTTGTCCTAGAGGTCCACTTACCCAGTTCGGCATGGCATGGGTGGTAGGCTTGCGGTGGTGGTAGTTGAGCACCACAACCGTCAGCACCACAGACGACGCAACCATAAACATGATGCAGTTGAAGTACGTCGCTGCAAAGTGGGGGACACATAGTGTTAGTTTAATCTGTTCATGGAAGCTCCTGACTCAGAATGTAACTTAATATGATCTAAAAGTAAGATTTCTAATTAATTTATTTTTGCTATCTTCACTAAGAGTCTTAAAAATACTAACGAAACTCTTTTTTTTTTCTATAAGTTACTCTTTCATGTAAATCCTACATATGAGATTAAATTATGATTAAAGTGAATGTTTTTCAATCATTGCAGGTTTATCAGGGAGTTTTTAAAATACTGGACACATACCATTTTCCAGACGTAAAACTCCAATGCCAGAAGTGATACCAATATAAACAAAATCAATATGAAAATTTTGAAAAATTAGTCATTTCTTGAGTGCATGTTGCTGCCGAGGACTGCATTAGGGAATGTATATAAATATATGTATTGAATCCTTCTGCTATTTATATTTCCATGCAAAGGGGCAGATATCCAAGTCTCTCCTATCGTTACAAGAGCCGCATCATTTCGCCCACAGCTCGACCAACAACGTCTTGCTAACAAACTAAACTTATGCAAGAGGTTAAACGTCAATATACTGTCTAGGTGCCAACGTCACCATGTGTAATATACCACACTACACAAACAACCCGCACGTAGAGAAAACCTTACGACGACGTTTCGGTCTGACTTGGATCACTGACTTTGTCAGCGGTTCAAATCTGACTGAAACGTCGTCGTAAGTTTTTCTATATCTCTCCTGTGTGTGGGTTATTTGAGTATTGTTCCAGTCATGGTATTGTGTCTTTATGTTCTTTATGTAACATAGCTATTGAAAAGCCTGTCATTTATGAGTACGATAAGTCATATTACACAATACAGAGGTTAAGAAAGCGCTAGAAGATAGAATTTTTGATAAACAACTATGCAAACAGCGGCTACATTTTCAAAATTGCATTCTAGTATAGGCCTGGCACTGTGGAATCCACCTCTATATCACAGTGTGGGTAGCTAATAGTACAGTCTAGTTTACTTTTCACCCAAGTTATTTCAAATTTTAAAAAAATTAATAAAGTACGTTAAAAATATTAAAGCTTCACTTTTACAAAGTTTATAAACCTTGCTTGTCGTAGAAGAGTCTGTGTTTAAAACTGTAACAGTCAGAACCATGGACGACTGAATGTTTAGAACATAAACGTTAAATAATATATGCATAACAGTCAAAATGTTTAAAACTGTAAGAATTGTAAGTTTAGATAACACATAAACACATGATAGCGACCAAGCTTTAGTGGAAATAAATGGTATAAAATACCGAAACAATGGATAAATAAACACATAAGCAGTATAATGTGATCCTTTATTGACAACGTTTCGCCCACGCAGTGGGCTTTATCGAGTCACAAACAGATCTACCTGGATACAAGATACATGAGTATTTATAGGATTTAGTCAGGTGGAGAATGTTGGGTCAGGTGGAGAATGCTGCATGTGACAGTCTTCAAAGTAGGGTGATAGTTACAATTTTGGGTAACATAAACGAGATTGGACAAGTATAAGAACATAGGAAAGGAGGAACACTGCAATAGGCCTACTGGCCCATACTTGGCAAGTCCATGTCAAAACCAACCCACCAACACCAACAGTATATGGGTAGACCTTCTGCAGTGTTCCATTCTTAAGTTCTATGTGGGAAAGCGATGAAGAAGTTTCTTGGCAATAGGTTCAGCTATGTTGTAGAAGCCGTTGTTCTAGTTGAAGTTGTTATATATACAGATAAGTGATGATTCCAGGATTCTTCGGTATTGAGTGTTGTCTTCTCTGGAGATGAGTCTTGCGTTTCTGTAGTTGATTAAATGGTTGTGTGAATTTCGGTGTTGAACACAGGAATTTCTCGGGTCGTCAGATCTGCCTGCGTACTGGTGTTCTGAAATACGTGTTTGGAAGTCTCTGGATGTTTGCCGCAGTCATTACAAGGGATTGTGTATACCCCTGCAGTGGATTGAAGCTTGTCCTGTCTGTTACTGTTAATGTCCTTGATGGTGGTGGATGTGGAGGTAGATACTTGGAATGAGGTATTGGAAAAAATGTTGGCAATGGAGTTGGTGGGGAGGACTATGTATCTCTTCTCGGCAGTGTCTTCTCTGGGTGTGTTGAAGATGTTTAATGCCCGTCGTCTGCAGTCTCTAATAAAGTGACGAGGATAGTGAAGTTTAGAAAAAAACTTGCTCAATAAGGGAGCATTCTTCCTCCAGGAACTCACTGCTGCAGATTCTAAGTGCGCGTAGAAAAAAAGCCTATAATTACACCACGTTTAGTTTTGGTGTCGTGGTGAGAGTAGAAGTGAAGATCGTGTTGGTTGGTAGGTTTTCGATAGACTTTAAAACGAAGTTCATGGTCAGCTTTGCAGAGAAGAACATCAAGGAGAGGTAGAGTGTTGTCGATTTCTTCTTCTAGTGTGAACTGGGTTGATGGCTCGACCTGGTTGAGCTTGTGTTGGAGAGCTTGAACGTTGAAGCGTCAGGGAGTAATGATGAGAATGTCGTCAACATAACGGAGCCAGGTGACAGAAGAGGAAATAATATTGGAAAAACGCTCGGCTTCCAGATGTTCCATATATAGGTTCGCAAGGACGGCACTAAGTGGCGATCCCATGGGTAGTCCAAAAGTTAGCTGAAAGAGTTGATTTTCGAAAGAGAAACGTAAAGCCCACACATAGTCCAACAAGGTCGATGAAATCGCTGGCTGGAAGAGGAAGATCAAATGAGTCGTCAATTTTCCTGCGCAAGAGATCAATAGCTTGTGTAGTAGGTACTTTGGTGAATTGGGATGTTACATCAAGGCTGGAGAGTTTCTTGTTCCTGATGTTGATGTTGCGAATGGGATTGAGAAGGTCACTAGAGTGTTTGAGATGTGCTGGACTAATAGTGCCCAAAAGTTTGGAGAGGTGTTTAGGAAGAATTCCTGAGAGTTTGTGGGGAGCACTGCCAATTCCCGAGGATATGGGCCTCAAATTGTAACTATCACCCTACTTTGAAGACTGTCACATGCAGCATTCTCCACCTGACCCAACATTCGCCCACTGTGTGGGCGAAACGTTGTCAATAAAGGATCACATTATACTGCTTATGTGTTTATTCCACCAAGATTTAGTGATGACAACATTCCTCTCTGAGTAGAACTTCTGTAAGTAAAGGAACTTTGTCTCAATAACAGTTTCTTTTGTCACATATGTCTTTGTTGTTGCTATAAAGGTTCGCAATTAGTAATTTCATCAAAAAATCAGGATATAATATATATATATATAGTAGTCAAAGTGGCTGTATGGCTCACAGCTGTATACCTCACTCCAGAGGCTTCTTCTGTATGACTCGAGGCTGTATGGCTCACTCCAGAGGCTCTTTCTCCCTGAGTTCCCACCTCCAGTGGCCCCTCCCCGCGCACTCCCAAGCCGCCCTGTGCCGCCCGTGCCACATCCCCCTGCACCGCTCCGCGCCCGCCCACCCGCGTCTTACCGCCTGAGCCACCTCCTGATGCGCCTTCTCCTGCGTCCTCCGGATCGCCCCCACTCCTCAATTTTTTTTTAATTTTCGATTTTTTTTTTTTTTTTTGAATTTCATAATTTTTTGAAGGTTCCCTTGACTTCACCCCCCTATCCTTTAATGACTAATTTTACCTATTTTTCGAGAATATTGAAAATATTTTATTTTTCGATATATGAGAAGATTTTGAGTCACCCTCCATCTCCTCGGATCAAGATTTTACCTCCATCTCCTTGAATCAAGTTTTTACCTTGATTTTCAATTATTTTTTTCAATGCTCCACTTCCTTGGATAAGATTTTACCTTGATTTTTTCCCATTTTTGAGTCACCTTCCATCTCCTCGAATCAAGATTTTACCTCCATCTCCTTGGATCAAGTTTTTTTACCTCGATTTTCAATGAATTATATAACATTTCCAGTTTTTAAATGCTTCATCTCCTTGGATCAAGTTTTGAGATTCTCTTTATGGGGGTAAGCATTGAAAATGGTGTGGGTGACATGGTAAAGCCTTCCCTACGGAATTACAAGATTGTTCATGCCAGGCTGGGTAAATACAGGTGGGGTGTGACGTCACTGACTGCCAATGTGGTCTTATCTAAGTTATCGCAGAAAAGATCACAGGTCAACCCATGAACTGACCATCTTACCTCCACTACCACCAACCTTCCTCATTTCACTCATAACCCACAATTTTTACATGTCTCAATAATATCCACAACAACCCACAACACTTACAACTTATGACCTTAACCACACACACACACACACACACACACACACACACACACAAACACAGACACACATACACACACATATACATACATGTACATCACCCAATTTTCTCGTTTTCGGGTAACAGAACAAAAAGTTCCACTCTTCCGATAATAACAAATTTATTACAAATTTCCTCTCTTTCCTTCACTCCCATCTCCCTTCACACACATCCCAATCTCACCCTCACTCTACCCACAATACATACAATTTTTCCCTTTTTTACTAATTCATCAGAAAGTCTCCAACATTTTTCACTTGTCTCATCCATCCACTTACATTTGTTTTCCAATCATAACCCTCAACAACACCAACTAACTCCCATTTTTATACACATCCCGTCAAAACCCTTTAACCAACTTTATAAGATGACAAACCATTATCTAAGAACACTAATCTCAATCCACTAAGATCACTCATCTCAAAACCACTAAGTTCACCAGAAACTAAGATCATCAACTAACACCCATTTTATACACATTCCCTCAAAACACTTTAACCAAGATTACCAAAACTAAGATCACTCAGCTCAAATCCACTAAGATCATCAAAAAAATTAAGATCATTAACACCAACTAACACCCATTTTTATACACATTCACACAAAACATTATAACAAAGATCACTAATACTATGATCACATTTTTCATGTTCACCAACTCCATTTCATGATTACCATTATGTAAGAACATTAAGGACAAGATACTAAGATCACAGATCACACATTTTATACACATTCCAGCAAAAGACTCTAACCAAGAACACTATTACTGAGATCACTCATCTCAAAACCACTATGATCACTAAAACATCACAGATTTTATACACATTCCCTCAAAACATTATAACCAACATCACTAAAACACAGATCATCATCAACTCATACACATTTTACACATTCCCTCAAAACATTATAACCAAGATGCTTACCAAATAGTATAAGAACCACCAACTAAGACATATCGAAACACACACAACTAAGACATGAGGCATTACCAAAACTAACACACACGAACGCAAAATAAGTCATAACACGAACACTATAACATGACAACCAACTAATACACAACATGATCACAAGAAATTTAAGACATAACCCAAACTAAGACATATTCAAAATATAAGACATTAACACAAAATAAACCATGACACAAACACTATAACATAACCACAAACTAATACACATGGCCACAAGAAATTCAAGACATGAGACATAATCAAAATCTAGGTCATATACACAAAATATGATATAAACACAAAAATAACATGTCACGATCACCACCAACTATAACATATCATTACACCCAAATAAATATAAGAACCACCAAATATGACATATCATGAACACACACAACTAAGGCATGAGACATTACCAAAACTAACACACACACACATATACCACCAACTAAGCCACAACATGAGCACCAAAACTAACACACACACACTGCCACCTAAACCATAACATGAACACCAAATCTAAGACATACACCTACAACTAAGACAAGAGTCATAACCCAAACTAAGACATATTCAAAATCTAAGACATGAACACAAAACAAGCCATAACACGAACACTACAACATGACCACCAACTAATACACAACATGATCACAATAAATTTAAGACATAACTAAAATCGAAGACATATCCAAAAATCTTAGACATATACACAAAATAAGATATAAGCACAAAAATACCATGTCACGATAATCACCAACTATAACATATCATGTAGCCCAAAAATCTTAGAAACACCAACTAAGATATATCATGAACACACCCAACTAAGACATGACATAATCACAACAAATTTATGACATGAGACATACACCAACAACTAAGACATGAGATATAACCAAAACTAAGACATATTCAAAATCTAAGACATGAATACAAAATAAGCCATAATGCGAACACTATAACATGACCACCAACTAATAAACAACATGATCACAAGAAATTTAAGAACCACCAACTAAGACATATCATGTACACACCATCAAATTTAAGCCATGAGCTATATCCAAAATATAAGAATTATCCAAAAATCTAAGACATATACACAAAATAAGATATAATCACAAATATTCTAAGATCTACCAACTAAGAAATAACATGAACTCACCAACGAATTTAAGCCATGAGACATATCCAAAATCTAAGACACAAACACCTCCAACTAAGACATATGCACAAAAATAAGACATAATCACAAAAATGCCATTAGCATCAACTAATACATGACATGATCACAACAAATTTAAGACATAAGACACAATAACCATAAAATCTAAGACATAATAAAAAATCTAAGAAATGAAGTAAAAAATAAGACAGACACCACCAACTAATACACGTCATGATCACAACAAAATTAAGACATGACAATCACAAAAATACCATGTCACGAACACTATACCATGAACGCCAACTAATACCTGTTATGATCACAACAAATTTAAGACATGAGACATATCCAAAATCTAAGACATAATAAAAAATCTAAGACATATTCACAAAATAAGACATAAGTACAAAATATCATAACATGAACACTATAACATGCACACCAAACATATACACAACATAATCACATCAAATTTAAAACATGAGACATACACAAAAAATCTAAGACATACATCTCCAACTAAGACATGAGACATACACACCATAACTAAGACGTACACCGCTAACTAAGACATGACATAAACACTAACATATTCACCAAACCTATACATGACAATCACAACAAATTTAAGACATAAACACAAAAATACCATGACATGATCACAACAAATTTAAAACATGAGACATTACCAAAACTAAGATACACACACACACCTCCAACTAAAACACAATCACTTGGACATGACGATCACTTTACTAAGATCATGTTAACTAGTCACCATATCACACCAAAAAAACTTGACAAGTACACTATGTACCAAAAACACAAAACTAACAATTGTTCACCAAAAAACTAGAATTACAAACACTCAAGTCATATATACCCTAAAACATGTACACAAAAATGCTAGACACAATCACATAAGACATATGATCACACAAAAAAAATATGCATAAACATCGAAAATATGACAACTAATCTCCATTACACAAAAAAATGACATAATCACTTAAGAAAAATGAAGTTATGAACTTTCACACAAATATAATGACTAAAAAAAAAAAAACTTGACAAGTACACTATCTACCAAAAACACAAAACTATCACTTGATCACAAAACAAAAATGACTTACACTCACTTAAGTCATATGAAAATATAAACATAAACCTATGAAGACAAATTTTTTACACAAATTGCATGAACATTACACCAAAACCACTGAACCATACACATGCATACCATGACAACCATATTCTGAAACACTACTCGATCACCATGATAAACACTAAATCTGTTCACGATCACTCAAGACATTTGACAACTAAAATAAAATATTAACACAACTTACCCACCAAAATTTAAGTTATAACCACCAAAACATAAAACTGATTTACACATTTATTTTCTAAACTGAATATTCATACCACATTTTTCATTTCATGTATGTTACATATCACATTTTCTCACCCACATCATCCCAAAAACATCCTTCCTATACTCATCCTCATATTATCACCTAGGGATATTTTAACCTGATGACCCAACATGACGTTAGGAACCAGAGTGTAGGTGGTGTTAAGAGTGGTGATGGTTACTCTGGTTTCTAACATCATGATAGTGAACTTGTCAAGTTTTTTTGGTGTGATATGGTGATTAGTTAACATGATCTTAGTAAAGTGATCGTCATGTCCAAGTGATTGTGTTTTAGTTGGAAGTGTGTGTGTATCTTAGTTTTGGTAATGTCTCATGTTTTAAATTTGTTGTGATCATGTCATGGTATTTTTGTGCTTATGTCTTATGTCTTAAATTTGTTGTGATTGTCATGTATAAGTTTGGTGAATTTGTTAGTGTTTATGTCATGTCTTAGTTGGTGGTGAATGTCTTAGTTATGGTGTGTATGTCTCATGTCTTAGTTGGAGATGTATGTCTTAGATTTGGTGTGTATGTCTCATGTTTTAAATTTGATGTGATTATGTCATGTATAAGTTTGGTGTGCATGTTATAGTGTTCATGTTATGGTATTTTGTGCGTATGTCTTATTTTGTGTATATGTCTTAGATTTTGGATATGTCTCATATCTTAAATTTGTTTTGATCATGTCAGGTATTAGTTGGCATTCATGGTATAGTGATCGTGACATGGTATTTTTGTGATTATCTTATTTTATTTATGTATCTTAGATTTTTTTTTTTTTGAAGTCTTAGATTTTGGAAATGACTCATGTCTTAATTTTGATGTGATCATGTCGTGTATTAGTTGGTGGTGTCTGTCTTATTTTTTATTTATTTTCTTAGATATTTTTATTATGTCTTAGATTTTATGGTTCTCATGTCTTATGTCTTAAATTTATTGTGATCATGTCATGTATTAGTTGGTGCTAATGGCAGTTTTTTATTATGTCTTATTTTTGTGTATATGTCTTAGTTGGAGCTATGTCTTAGATTTTGGATATGTATCATGGCTTAAATTTATTGGTGTGTTCATGTTATGTCATAGTTGGGGGATCTTAGAATATTTGTGATTATATCTTATTTTGTGTATATGTCTCAGATTTTTGGATAAGTCTTATATTTTGGATATGGCTCATGGCTTAAATTTGATGGTGTGTATATGATATGTCTTAGTTGGTGGTTCTTAAATTTTTGTGATCATGTTGTTTATTAGTTGGTGGTCATGTTATAGTGTTTGTGTTATAACTTATTTTGTGTTCATGTCTTAGATTTTGAATATGTCTTAGTTTTGAATATGTCTCATGTCTTAGTTTTAGGTGTATGTTTCATGTCTTAGTTGTAGGTGTATGTCTCATGTCATAAATTTGTTGTGATTATGTCATGTCTTAGTAGGGTGATATGTCTTAGTTGGTTTTTCTAAGATTTTTGGGCTACATGATATGTTATAGTTGGTGGTTAGTGTGACATCTTATTTTGTGTATATGTCTTAGATTTTTGGATATGTCTTCGATTTTGGTTATGTCTTAAACTTCTTGTGATCATGGTGTGTATTAGTTGGTGGTCATGTTATAGTGTTCGTGTTATGGCTTATTTTGTGTTCGTGTCTTAGATTTTGAATATGTCTTAGTTTGGTTTATCACTCATGTCTTAGTTGTAGGTGTATGTCTTAGATTTGGAGCTCATGTTATGGTTTAGTTGGTGGTGTGTGTGTGTTAGTTTTGGTGTTCATGTTATGGCTTAGTTGGTGTATTTCTTAGATTTAGTTTATATGTGTCATGTTTTAAATTTGATGTGATTATGTAGTGTATAAGTTTGGTGTACATGTTATAGTCTGCATGTTATGGTATTTTGTGCTTATGTCTTATTTTGTGTATACGTCTTAGATTTTTTGTTGTGTCTTAGATTTTGAATCTGTCTTAATTTGGGTTATGACTTTTGACTTAGTTGTAGATGTATGTCTTAGATTTGGTGCTAATGTTATGGTTTAGTTTTTGGTGTGTGTGTGTTAGTTTTGGTGCTCATGTTATGGCTTAGTTGGTGGTGTGTGTGTTAGTTTTGGTAATGTCTCATGTCTTAGTTGTGTGTGTTCATGATATGTCTCAGTTGGTGGTTCTTATATTTTTTTTTTTTGGGTGCAATGATATGTTATAGTTGGTGGTGATCGTTATATGGTATTTTTGTGTTTATATCTTTTTTTGTGTATATGACTTAGATTTTGATTATGTCTCATGTCTTGACTTTCTTGTGGCCATGTGTATTAGTTTGTGGTTATGTTATAGTGTTGGTGTCATGGTATATTTTGCGTTCATGTCTTATATTTTGAATATGTCTTAGTTTGGGTTATGTCTTAAATTTCTTGTGATCATGTTGTGTATTAGTTGATGGTCATGTTATAGTGTTCGTGTTATGGCTTATTTTGTGTTCGTGTGTGTTAGTTTTGGTAATGCCTCATGTCTTAGTTGTGTGTGTTTCGATATGTCTAAGTTGGTGGTTCTTATACTATTTGGTAATCATCTTGGTTATAATGTTATGAGGGAATGTGTAAAATGTGTGTTAGTTGATGATGATCTGTGTTTTAGTGATCTTGGTTATATTGTTTTGAGGGAATGTGTATAAAATCTGTGATGTTTTAGTGATCATAGTGGTTTTGAGATGAGTGATCTCAGTAATAGTGTTGTCGGTTAGAGTGTTTTGCTGGAATGTGTATAAAATGTGTGATCTGTGATCTTAGTATCTTGTCCTTAATGTTCTTACATAATGGTAATCATGAAATGGAGTTGGTGAACATGGAAAATGTGATCTTAGTAAAAAGTATTCATAGTATTAGTGATCTTGGTTATAATGTTTTGTGTGAATGTGTATAAAAATGGGTTTTAGTTGGTGTTGATGATCTTAGTTTTTTTGGTGATCTTTGTGGATTTGAGCTGAGTGATCTTAGTTTTTGTAATCTTGGTTAAAGTGTTTTTAGGGAATGTGTATAAAATGGGTGTTAGTTGATGATCTTAGTTTCTGGTGAACTTAGTGGCTTTGAGATGAGTGATCTAGGTGGAATGAGATTAGTGTTCTTAGATAATGGTTTGTCATCATATAAAGTTGGTTAAAGGGTTTTGACGGAATGTGTATAAAAATGGGAGTTAGTTGGTGTTGTTGAGGGTTATGATTGGAAAACAAATGTAAGTGGATGGATGAGACAAGTGAACATTGTGGGAGACTTTCTGATGAATTAGTAAAAAAGGGAAAAATTGTATGTATTGTGGGTAGAGTGAGGGTGAGATTGGGGTGTGTATGAAGGGCGATGGGAGTGAAGGAAAGAGAGGAAAATTGTAATAATTTTGTTATTATCGGAAGAGTGGAACTTTTTGTTCTGTTACCCGAAAACGAGAAAATTGGGTGATGTACATGTGTGTATATGTGTGTGTATGTGTGTGTGTGTTTGTATGTGTGTGTGTGTGTGTGTGGTTAAGGTCATAAGTTGTAAGTGTTGTGGGTTGTTGTGGATATTATTGAGACATGTAAAAATTGTGGGTAATGAGTGAGATGAGGAAGGTTGGTGGTAGTGGAGGTAAGATGGTCAGTTCATGGGGTGACCTGTGATCTTATCTGCGATAACTCAGATAAGACCACATTGTCAGTCAGTGACATAAGAACATAAGAACATAAGAAAGAAGGAACACTGCAGCAGGCCTACTGGCCCATGCGAGGCAGGTCCAAATCTCCAACGGCTTAAGCCAATGCCACGACCCAGCCAGGTCAGGTTACATTCACTTAAGGAAGGAGCACTGCATCTGACCTAGTAGCACAAGCTAGTCATGACCAACTCACACCCAACCGCACCCACTCATATAATTATCTAGCCGACCACCTGGTCAGGTCACTTCCACTTAATGAATTAGTACAGCTACTGACCTGGTAGTACAAACTAGTCAGGTCCAAACTCACACCCACCCATGTATTTATCTAACCTATCTTTAAAACTACACAACATCTTAGCATCTATGACGGTACTCAGGAGTTTGTTCCACTCATCCACAACTCTATTTCCAAACCAGTGCTTTCCTGTGTTTACCCAGCCTGGCAAGAACAATCTTGTTGTAATTCCGTAGGGGAGGCTTTACCATGCCCCCACACCATTTTGAATGCTTATTCCCATAAAGGGAACCTCAAAACTTGATCCAAGGAGATGGAGCACTGAAAAAATGGAAATTTGATAGAATTCATTGAAAATCGATGTAAAAAAATTGATCCAAGGAGATGGACGTAAAATCTTGATCCGAGGAGATGTAGGGTGACTCAAAATCTTTCCATATATCGAAAAATAAAATATTTTCAACATTCTCGAAAAGTGGGAGGGGCGAATGAATTCACGTTTTTTTCTTTATTTTGGTCTAATTTCAATGAGATTTTTTACAGTGATTTATACAGCTTTTAAAAACCTATACACTGTCTTTGTTATGATTTTTTGCCTTTAGGTTAGGTAGAAAAAATAAAATGTGCCAAATTTTAGGGGTCACAAAACCAGTAAATTTCTACAAAATTGGGAAGATGTACAATGCTCTAGTTAACATCAGATGAAAGATAAAGGCTGTATAATTGTTGACCCAATCCATTTTAGCAAAAATGTCAGTAGATTCCATTATAAAAAATGTTGAATTTAGTGATTTTGTTTTGCCTTTATTTTGTGGGAAAAAATCAATAAAAACAAAGCTGTAAAAGATATTGGAAATCTTTCATGGGTGGTTGTAGAGCCATCATTACTCAATAACGTGTGAAAAATCATGACAATCCTATAAATACTTTTCGCAAAACATTACAAACAATGTCAATAACTTATTTCTGAGTTATTAATATATTTTTTTCTGTGAAACTCTATGGATATGGCACGCTAAATCTCAGCGAGTTGCATGCATCAGCACATGTTGAGACCCCAGAGGCCACTGAGGTGGCATGAGTCCCTACACTTGAATGGAGGCATCAGAGATGTTGCTATTTAGAGTTTTTTAATGAAATAATCATAAAAATTGTAATTTTGCAGAGACAAAACTAAAAAAAAAACACTAATTGGCAACATGTATTATTTATGACAGCAAGCACAACAAAAATACATTTAAGGAAAAAATATACTTGGAAATATGATATAAACAAGTTGATTACACCAAAATGTTGCCAGAATGATGCACTATTTTTTGGTAAGAAAACATTTTTTCCAAATTTTTCAATCTTCCTTTCCTAATTTCTGGAACAAGGCTCGCCCCTCCCTTAAAGGATAGGGGGTGAAGTCAAGGGAACCTTCAAAAAATTATGAAATTCAAATATTCGAAAAAAAATAAAAAATTAAAAAAAAATCGAGGAGTTGGGCGATCCGGAGGACGCAGCAGGAGGTGGCTCGAGCGGGGCGGTGCGGGGTGGAGGGGCGGCGTGGGAGTTCGTGGGGCGGGGCCACGGGAGGTGGCCTCTGGAGTGAGCCATACAGCCACAAGTCAAAGTCATACAGCCACTTTGACTATTATATATATATATATATATATATATATATATATATATATATATATATATATATATATATATATATATATATATCGTGCCGATTAGGTAAAACTTGCGATTTTGGCTTAAATAGCAACGCTCACCTTGCCATATAAGACAAGTGAAAATTTGTGTATGCAATAATTTCGCCAAAATCATTCTGAACATAACGAAAAAAATATATTTCATTGTGTTTGTTTATTATTAAATTAATGTTAACGTATCTAAAATATATTTAGTTGGGTTAGGCTAAATTAAATTGAGCTTGTTGTAATAAGGTTAGGTAGGTTTTCAAAGTTTCTCTTGGTACAAAATTATAAATTCTTACGTTAACATAAATTAAAAAAATATATCTTTAAACATATAAGAGAAAATTTTAGAAATGACTTAATTTTAGATGAGTTCTTGCTAATTGACCAGTTTTACCTAATCGGCACGACATATATACAGTGGTACCCCGACTTACGATATTTTTTCATTCCAGAATGCTGTTCAAGTGCCATTACCAAACGAATTTATCTCCTTAAGAAATAATGTAAAATAGACTAGTCTGTTTAGACCCCCAAAATTACACTTACAAAAGCATTTAAAAAAATAAACTTACATAAAGGGTGTGTTTGGGGACCATCTAAGTCGGGTACCACTGTATATATATATACAGTGGTACCCCGACTTTACGATATTTTCATTCAGAATGCTGTTCAAGTGCCATTACCAAACGAATTTATCTCCTTAAGAAATAATGTAAAATAGACTAGTCTGTTTAGACCCCCAAAATTACACTTACAAAAGCATTTAAAAAAATAAACTTACATAAAAGGGTGTGTTTGGGGACCATCGTAAGTCGGGGTACCACTGTATATATATACAGTGGTACCCCGACTTACGATATTTTTTCATTCCAGAATGCTGTTCAAGTGCCATTACCAAACGAATTTATCTCCTTAAGAAATAATGTAAAATAGACTAGTCTGTTTAGACCCCCAAAATTACACTTACAAAAGCATTTAAAAAATAAACTTACATAAAAGGGTGTGTTTGGGGACCATCGTAAGTCGGGTACCACTGTATACAGTGGTACCCCGACTTGATATTTTTCATTCAGAATGCTGTTCAAGTGCCATTACCAAACGAATTTATCTCCTTAAGAAATAATGTAAAATAGACTAGTCTGTTTAGACCCCCAAAATTACACTTACAAAAGCATTTAAAAAATAAACTTACATAAAAGGGTGTGTTTGGGGACCATCGTAAGTCGGGTACCACTGTATATATATATATATATATATATATATATATATATATATATATATATATATATATATATATATATAGTAAACATATGATATCACAATATGCAAAATAACCACAGTGAATGTATAGAGAAATTTCAACCGATTGCATGATTTCTCACAATATCGAGGAATAATGTGGAGAATAATGAAAAAGTGAGAAATCACGAAATCTCTTGGGATTTCGCTATTATTTCAACGTGGTTATTTGTGTGTGTGTGCGTGTGTGCTAAAATCATTTGAGAAACTTGCAGTGTATTGCAACTGTCGAGGTGTGGGTGAATGCCTGACAGCGTAAATGCTTAAGAGAGACTATTGGGAATCGAAAGTTGTTACAATAACTCTTAATGCAAAAATATATTTACAAAGAGCATGAACAATATTTCCATGAATGCAGCGAAATTACTGAAATGTTTTAATAAGTCTAATGTCTAATTATTGACTTCAAGTGCCATGTTATAACCTAAGTGATGAAGAAGAGGTCATTACACTTATTTGTTAGACTTCCTTAGAGGTTTTATAGTGAAACTCTTAACACGCTTTTGTCCTCAACCTTTTCTTCATCAGAATTTCTGACATGTTTCCTTCCTTAGAAAATGTACAGAAGTGCAAGAGCGTAAATTTAAGATTAATTAATAAAATATTTTAACATCTCAGCCATTATGTGTTACCATAAAATAGCAGTGTAAGTCTCTATATCAGACACAATTATGAATTAGTGAAAGTAAACATGAAAAAGCTGACAGTCGCCGTATAAGAATGAGCACATAGCAGTATGCTAGCGATAAATTTGATCGACTACACGTGGGTCATGAAGGTGGATAATTAAGTCACACACACACACACACACACACACACACACACACACACACACACACACCCCTTTCGAAGAGTTTCCTTACACACACACACACACACACACACACATATATATACAACAGGCCTAGTGTCTAATCGACATGTGCCTAGGACAAAATGGTAACTAACACAACACACACACACACACACACACACACACACACACACACACACACACACACACACACACAAACACACAAACACTAACAAACCACACTCACACAAACACACACACACAAACACACTTATAGCAGAGAACCCTGTATTAATCAGTATATTCCTGCGATTCACTTCAACCGCAGTCTTGGATAAATCACTTCAGCTTTTACCAGCACACATGTTCCCTCATCTCTGTATCTGCTGAACAGGACCTCGGGTGGAGGTATAATTATATAGTTCCTCAAATTTCGTGTTTGTGTCGTATTGTACATGAATGGTATACAATACCGACAAGATGAAAATTAGACACATATGCAACATCTGGGTATCTTTTATGTATACGTGTCACCATCAAATGGCTTTAAGCCACTGGATGGGGAAACGTCTACATTAAAGATACCCAGATGTTGCATGTGCGTCTAATTTTCATGTAACGCATTGGTTTACGCAAGCGCGCATGCACAGGAGGGCCGCGCATATACAGCGCCAATTTTTGGTTTTCCACGTTTTTGTTGAATTTAAATTAAGTCATCGTTCCACCCGCTGGTGACTATCGTCACAATAGCTCAATTTGAAGCATACGAAAACGCGAACCACTTAAAAGGTGCTGTATATGCGGGGCTCTCCTGTATATGCGCGCTTGAGTATACCAATACTACACATAAACACGAAATTTGAGGAGCTGTATAATTAAACCTCCACCCGAGATCCTTTTCAGCAGATACAGAGATGAGGAGGAAACATGTGTTCTGGTAAAAGATGAGGTGATTGTGGTTGTAGTGAATCGCTGAAATATACGGATTAATACAGAACCTGTGACCGAAACGTTGAATAAATATAGGGTTCTCTGCTAAAAGTGTCTTTGCAGTATAAAATATACCGACATCATTTTTGCCTTTTAACTGCATAAAGTTTTCAGTATCCTTGAAGATGAGTCTGGTTTCCACTATATTTTCTGTGGCAAGCGTAACTTTGCTGGATTCAGTGAGCTTCTCCTACTGCAGTGTAGGTTCTCGGAGAGCGGAGATGCTCCTGCAGTCATGTATCGTAGTTAAATAAGTAATTCACACAAAACAAGTGTAATCATCTACATTCAGTGGTGCTAAAATTGTATAGCAAATAACCATAGCTGCTAGTTTTAATTGATTTGATTGCCTATTTTATGGTAACATATATCACATGAAGACTCATAATGGCTGAGTAGTTAGACAAATAAAATATTAGTAGTGGTGAACAGAAAGGCATCTCAAGAGCATTCCTTGGGATATTCCAGGCGAGGTCACTGAGAGCCTTCTTGCTGCCCCTTCGTATATGTTATATTTTAATTATATCGTTGCCTCAGAGCAGTGGCGTACTAATTGGATACGTAGTGCCAAGATTGCCAGAATGTTGGAATGGAAAGAAGAGTTTTTGTCTGTCTTTGGCACTTAATTTTTGTTAAGCTGCATGAGAATATTGTAAGAGGTTTTCTTGACACAGTCACTAATGTTCTCTGGTTATCATGGCTTTAACATAGCAACTGGGACGCCACAGTTCTGACACTGCGTTACAATTCACTCTCTTATGTCTAGAATGAGAAAAGGCTAAAAAATAATTAATCAAGAGAAGATCGAATACCCAGAAACCTTCTTTGAGCTTTTGCTGGCCAGAACAACATTGACATCCCATACAAAGATAAAGAGTAATCCTCACATCTTACTACCATGTTAGCTCATAGAAAAAGTCGAGGTACTCTAGTGTGAAGGAGACCTAGAGGCTACCAAACGTACAAAATGTCACGTGCCAGTCAAACAGCGACAATCCATGCACTAACCAAGAGTCATGCAGTAATGTTACAGTATACGAACATGCAGTGTGTATGACCTTACGTTAAGCTGGTATAGATGGGAGCATGCTTTACTCGGCTATTGGCTTTATCTGCTGGTTTATAAAACGTCTTAGTACGATTAAGAAGAGTGTCGTTCAGACCACATTTAATGATACTTGGAGAATTGACCATAACACACGGTATTGAATGGATAATTTATGTGCTATACAGTGGTACCCCGACTTACGATATTTTTTCATTCCAGAATGCTGTTCAAGTGCCATTACCAAACGAATTTATCTCCTTAAGAAATAATGTAAAATAGACTAGTCTGTTTAGACCCCCAAAATTACACTTACAAAAGCATTTAAAAAAATAAACTTACATAAAAGGGTGTGTTTGGGGACCATCGTAAGTCGGGGTACCACTGTATCTAGTGAGAATAAGAATAAATATTTTTTTCCTCAAAGAAAAAGAAAATTTACATAAGACTTTTTTTTTGCAATCATTTTCTCATTAATAACTATTGTTTTCTCGGAAATCTAAAACATTGCTTTATCTATATAATTTATACAAATTTACAGTTTAGTATTAATAGGAAATGACTAGCAGCTTCCACAGCTTAATTAACTTATTAATCATATATACAGTTTACTAATTATATAAAAAAACGAATTACGTCAACAGGTGAAGTTAGATATAAGATTTATTATTTCAAAATAGTCATAGTAAAAATTAATTAATCCATATCAACAGAATTATTAATAATAATAACAACAATAATAATAGTAAAAATAATTATAATAACATAAATATTTGAAAAAATAATGCATATATAATATTTTAAAATGAATTAAATCAAATTTGATCATTAATTATAATAATGCAATAATGATAAATATAAATTGGCTTCAATTTTATTAATTCTAAATAACAATCTTACTAATGTAAACAAAAGATGAATTAGCTGAAGGATATATATATATATATATATATATATATATATATATATATATATATATATATATAATATTTTATTAGTTATTCATTTATTTACTTATTTGATTGGAAAGGCAGAGCAAAACAGTATTATTTGGAGTACGGTTTGTTTATGTAATATAAAATATATATACAATTTATATATATGCAAATGTTACGTTATATCGTTAAGAGGCTGCGACTCGCTGTTAGTCATAACCATTCACAGTAAAGGAGTTGGCAGGGGTGAGCAGGGGGTATGGGAAAGGGAGCCAGAGGATGGGATGATTATGGAGGGAGATATAGGTATGGGCTTAAATGAAAGGAGAAGAGAGTATCTATTGGTGAGTGCTCAGGTAAGAGTAATAGTCTGAAGAACTGAATGGAAGTATAGATAAAATAGTAATTCATGGAGGTAAAGATTGCGCTACATATATATATATATATATATATATATATATATATATATATATATATATATATATATATATATATATATATATATATATATATATATATAAATATATATATATATATATATATATAAATGAAATCACAAAACAAGTGATTTTGAATCATTTTCCAAACTGCGGCAGGTTATAATTCGACCCTACGACACATTGTCCACCTCAAGAGAACACAACCTACCATATCACCTTACCACTGAGCCAGCGGTTATATGGTACGTTGTGTTGCGGGACAATGTGTCTTAGGGTCGAATCCTAGCCAGCCGCAGTTTGATAAATGATATATATATATATATATATATATATATATATATATATATATATATATATATATATATATATATATATATATATATATAACACACATGTGTGTGTTTTGCCCAAATAGGTAAAACTTGCGATTTTGGCATAAATAACAACGGTGTTCTTGCCGAATATGGCAAGTGAAAATTTGTGTATGCTATATCGCAAAAATCATTGTGAATCTAACGAAAAAAAAAATTCACTATGTTTATTTAGTATTAAATTATTGTAAACTCATCTAAAATATATTTAGTTGGATTAGGCTAAATAAAATTGCGTTTGTTATAATAAGGTTAGGTAAGTTTAGGTAAGGTTATTTTGGTACAAAATTATTAATTTTACATTAACATAAATGAAAAAAATATATCTTTAAACTTATAAAAGAAAATTTCACAAAGGAATTAATTTTAAATGAGTGCTTGCTAATTGACCAATTTTACCTATTCGGCACGACACACACACACAACACACACACACACACACACACACACACACACACACAATATATATATATATATATATATATATATATATATATATATATATATATATATATATATATATATATATATATATATATTATATATATATATATTATAATACATATCAACAACACCGCACTAGCCAGGGGCCGAACCCATGCTGCTTTGGCCCGCCTCATGGTGAGCGAAAACACATGACGCCTTAGACCACTCACTCACCATGAGGCAGGCCAATGCAGCATGGGTTCGGCCCTGGCTAGTACAGTGTTGTTATTGATCAATACCACTCGTTCGTGATTACAATAATATATATATATATATATATATATATATATATATATATATATATATATATATATATATATATATATATATATATATATATATATATATAAGGTAATTGCTAACAAATACAAGAAACCAATCTCATTATGCTGTATCATAACTCATCAGTTGTAATACGCAAGATGTAAGTTAACTTTTACCACGATGAGGTAACTACAGACTCTCTTAACCTGACTCATTCATCTCTTAGTGAGATGTTTATTGACTGGGCTCCGAATTATAGTGTAGAAATTATATTGCCCAGTGGCTAAATTTATGTTTGTCATTGAATCAATTAGGTTTGAATCAACAATATGCATTTTTTTATTTAATTATCAGATATGAACACCAGTTTTGCAGTCTACGAAGCGGTCGCACCGCGTTCATGGTAAAACAGAATTTCTAGTTTCACCTGTTCTAATATTTCTTTTGTGTTCATATATTCTCCCATACATTCCTTCTCTAGATATTACTTGCAGGAATGCCAATACACTCGTTAGTCAACGTTATCATTTTATTTAGTCCTGACCTCTAACCAATTAATATTTTTATTGCACCAGTACGCTGCATTAACACCTTCACAAATGCACATGTTCCTTCTTTCAGATTGCTATTATATGATAGAAATAAGCATTTACGAAATTATTTAGGTGTGAGAGATAAATCACTTTGGATATTGTAGATTATTGAAAATGTTATATAATTTTTACCCATCGATATAACTTGGGTTGTACCCAAGGTAAGTTCTTAGTAACATCGTCGAAATTACCGACTTCTAAATTTGTTGGTCACATCAGAAATTTTGCACTTGAGTGCTCTAGTGCCTGTCTTTTCTATACATTGTTGTTTTAATATTTAAATTAACATGATTGATCAGAACATCATGGGAGTTTACCCTCTATTTCCCGTTTAAATTTGAATTTGATAGAAGGATGCAAATCATTTAATTTATCCAAATGTGTTTAATAAATATCTTGCCCTTCTGGGCACGCTAAGAAAAAATCATCTTCGCATCTCAAAAAAAAAAATTGTCAGGTAATATCTGTGGTAATAATTCAGACTCAAAGTGTTCCACAAAGAAGTTGGCCAAGAAATGTCTTAGAGGATTTCTCATAACAAAATCGTATGTCCATCTGTAAAAAAAACATCGTTAATTGAAAACACTTTATCAGTAGTGCAGAATATCTTCAACTCAATAAATTTGCTTACTGGTGCTGCTGGACCTAGAGTAACATTCGGCACGACTTTTAAGAAAGTTTATAGTTTCTTCATCTGGTTCCCTTGTGAATAACACATCATCAAAGCTGCCAGGTTTTCCTAATAGCAAAATTTAAACATCAGTAGACAGATGTTTAGCCAACCATTTTGACAGTTTCTAAGACACAGAATGAATATTTCTTGTAATCGGACGTAATTGAAATCCACCCATATGTATTTTAACCAGATGAGATATCCATAAAAACTTATATAAAGATTTATTGAAATGTTTAACCGTACCTTCAACGGGGTTGTAGTTTAATCGTTCATAGGCCTCTGTAACATTAACGCTTGCCAGTTTTTTCACCTCATAATTGATGATACCCATTAAAGATACCCAAGTGTTGTACATGTGTCTAATTTATCAACTTGTCGGTTCTCTTAACCATTGATCTACACCTCATAATTGTTATTTCATCTGTCAAATATTATCAACAGCGATCAGGTAACACCCGATCCTGAGAGGGAAGTCGATACCTCTTTTTTTATGGTTAACTCATATCTTGTTTATTCTAGCTAAAGACGCTGAGAGATATGATGTAATGATACTGATTCTCAATATTTACCAACTTGTGTTTTTCAATCATTTATTCTCACGTCAGTATAAAGTTATTCACAATATATATATATATATATATATAATATATATATATATATATATATATATATATATATATATATATATATATATATATATATATATATATATATATATATATATATATATATATATATATATATATATATATATATATATTCATAAGTTTAGGAGATAACATTGGAAAGATAGATAACCGAAGAAAAAATGGTTTGTATTGAAGTTATTTGCTCAGAAAAACTATACTATTGTCTTCAACCCGTCCTCATGATATCCATTGTTTTCTAACTAACAATAGAGTGTGTTCTGCGTATTCAAGAAAACCTCACTCGTGTCCTCGATCTCCATTTGAACCAGATCTATTACTGTCTCGTTGGGCTAACTTATATTATTTTAGGGTTAGGTTAGCTTGTTTTACCTGGTTTTTAGTTAATTATAAGTTACGTTACGCAATTTTGCATTACTTTTACCTTTATGGGTTTTTACGTTAAATTACTTTACGTCAACGAAACGTTGTGCTATTTACGTTACTCTGCACTAAATTATTTTCTGTCAAAGATACACACAGTTATTTTACGGAATGATCACTAATTTTTTTTTATATGGTAATATTCTTATTAACGGTATCATAAGTCATTTATGTTAACTGTTATTTTAAGTCATTTTTACGTTAAAGTTACGTTAAGTTATTTTGCCAAAAAAAATCATTACGTTATTTTAAATCATTGTTACGTTACGTCATTTTTAAATTATTGTTATGCTTCGTTATTTTAAAATTAACGTTATTACAAAAAATACAGATTAATTCAGTATAACCGCAAATTATCAGAAGTATAAAAAAAATGTATACCCGAGGAGGATATTACCTCATTGTAATATCCTTCTCATTTATTCAGGATATTACCTCACGGTAAGTTGTGGATGTAAGAAAAAAAAAGAAAAAAAAAACACGTATGGGGTAAAGACGGGCTGCTTGCTACCGCTACTTCGTTTGTCTGGATATCTGAGGTCAGGGTAGTAAAGGAGAAAGAGTGCTTGGAAGATAGAGGGCTTAAAAGAGAGAGAGAGACAGACAGACAGAGTTCTTGACCAAGCAAGGAAAGTTAGACGAGAAAAGAGGAGAAAGGAGAAAAAGACAAAAGAATACAAGCAATGACTGTAAAAAAATGTAAAAAAATATGTGAGAGAATACAGAGGACCATAATGAAATTAAAATAAAAGTACAAGCATTATTTACTTTAAAACTTAAAAGGTAATGCAAGGATAAGGGATTTATGGGTGATTAGGAAACTGGCTGAAATAATGGAAGGACCTGCAGGCGTACTATATATATATATAATATATGTGTATCAAGAGTTAAAGGTCTTTTCTGAAGGCGGTGTTTGTGCGGTACCAAAACGCAGGCTGGAACAGTATACCCAGATGAAGAAAACACAGCTGGTCTAGAGTTCCACATCAAGAGTTCAAGAAAGCGTACACACCTCCTTCTGCGTAAGACCTTTGCTCGTAAGTAGGTGTTGGGACGAATCAGAAGGTACTGGGACATCACAGAATTATCCTCCAATGTCTTTAAGGCCGGGGAGTAAAATAGAATCTTAATTAATCCCGACCTTAACGATCTTGGCGGGAGACGCCATCATGTCCCAGCACCTTCCGTGACAGTTCATTCAGGATCTTGGCTAGAAAAAGGAGAGGCTTAGAGTCCTACGTAGTAATGGCCCGATTATAACAAGATTCTCTGTATGAGGGTGATGTACGGGGGTTACAATCAGCCCAGCGCTACGGTGGAGTAAGCGCAACTCTCTCTTTTGCACGACCAAATCCACTTTCTCATTTTTCTCAGTCCGAATTAGCCACAACACCGTGAAAGAAACAAGAGGCATCAGTCGCCATACCAACGGGACGGCCAACTGTTCCAACACTGGTGACCAAGACCACGACTTAAGAGCTCACTTTTAGAGGGCTCCAATAAAGCTAATTTTCCCCGTCGAGGAGACTAGGAGCTTTATTGTAACAAGTCGTGCCTCATAAGCTGTTCATGAAGACATGATCTCGTCACTTTACTTAATAAAATAATCTGCTGGGAAGCCACTTATTTTAAAAGAGTAAGAGAAGAGTGAGGGAGAAGAGGTGGCATCAAGGCCTTAACAAACACAGAAAACGTTCATGCCTTATACGCCATTCCAGCATTAACCATACCATATCGGTTTTAAATAAATATATATATGTATATATATATCTATATATATAGTCTCTGGCACCCCCTCCCCTACCTGTGACAGGGGTGGCAAACGCACGGGCCGTATATATATAATTGGGCAGGAAGCAGTGTTGTAGGGGAAAGATTATTGGTGAGGGATGGTGCTCCATGGAAAATAAAATGACTTTTGGGAAAAGGAATAGAGAGATAAGACAGTGGGACTTAAAGCAGCTCACATCTACCCACATACATGCCACTCGACCCTACCCTTCCACTTGAGGCGATCAGAAGCACTCCTAATTCTCAGATTACTTAAAAAAATACATACAAAATATCAATTCAAGCACATCTGAGTCAACAGTACAGCTTTCGAAGTAAAAACAAAACGAATGGTAGGGTTGGGTGAGCAGCTCAAGAAATGGAGGATGGACAGAGGTGTGATGAAGTTCTTTAAAACTGGCAGTGTAGAGGATAGAGGAAGGATAGAATGTCGGGAAGAGGTTTGTATACAAGATAACACATTGTTTATCTTAAGGCCCAAAGTCGGTCACCCCGTCACAGATGGAGAGTAAATAGAATTGGTGACTTTTATGGGAGATTGAATACTCTACCTAACAATGGTATCGCATCGGAAACTTGAGGCAATTTTTCGGCTACAACAGTCATGAAAACCGTCAGAGAAAGCAGGATTGTGATTTCTGAAAGAAAAGGAAAAAAGATACACCATACATGAACTTCGAAAATTGGGAGGGTTTGGTTTAATTAAAAAGTAAAATAAAATAGTCATGAAAAATATTTTATGTAGTTAAGAAGAACGTCGAGTTTCAGAATTAGTGATAATTAACACCACTTCTTTATAAGAACCGGTGTTGATTAACACCACTTCTATATAAGAACCAGTGTTGATTAACACCACTTCTATATAAGAACCAGTGTTGATTAACACCACTTCTAAATAAGAACCGGTGCTGCTTAACATCACTGCTCGATCAGAACCGGTGTAAACTAACACCAGTTCTGACCAGAACCGGTAGAGAGTAACAACACCAGTTCTCGATCAACATACGAGAACAGATAAATGCTTGGGTTTAATTAAGTTGAAATAAGAAACAGTTGGAGAGGTATGGCGGTGCGCTTTAAAATATATAGATGTGTCAGTAATGGCACATTCTAGAGAAATTTTTTTTATCGTGGGGACAGGGAGCAACATGGAAAAAATATGACATGAAACATATTAAAATAGATAAAAGTGCATTGCCAGTTTCATATATTCTCCAAGTATCACGCACTCCTAAAGTCCTGGAGTAATGTCATTAATTTCCACACTGAACATTCATGGTAGGTGAGGTCCTGACTGTTTTTGTCTTGTGGCCGTTTTCAGTATGTATAACAATACTTGAAAATTAAACTAAAAAAAAAAGAGAGAGAGATTAAATTGTGAAAAGTTGTGGCAAAAATATATATAACAACTCAGTTCATGTCTCAATATCATAGAGCCTGACATATGTGGATAAATTAAAACGAAAATAATCTACAGTCATTAGTGTGGGCTGCTGATCTACTCATATAGAAATAATCATTTCGACTTATGAAAAGGAGGACCAATAGGTGTAGAAGAATATGAAGACGAATGGTAACCGCTAAGTCGTCTGAGAGTTGATTGGCTGAAGGGACTCTGACGTATCAATGACGTAAGAACGCATGACTGACGTAACATGACGACTCAACGGAGTGGAAACCAAAACGGAAAAAACAGAAGTGAATAAATGACAGT
>WNWK01005860.1:60000-90000 GCA_009830355.1 Cherax destructor
TTGGTTTGACATCTCTTGTCTTGAATATTCTCATTATCCATCCAATCAGTTTCCTCGCAGATGTGATAGTGGCACTGTTGTGATCCTTGAAGATAAGATCCTCAGACATTACCACTCCCAGGTCTTTCACATTACTTTTCCGTTCTATTGTGATTAGAGTTTGTAGTATACTCAGTTCTAGCTATTATTTCCTCCAGTTTTCCATAACGGAGTAGTTGGAATTTGTCTTCATTGAACATCACATTGTTCTCCGTTGCCCATTGGAAAACTTGGTTTATATATTCTTGGAGATTTGCCGAGTCCTCAATGGACACGGCAAATCAATGGACACTCTCATGCAGATTATAGTATCGTCTGCAAATGATGATATGAGGATGAGAATCAGGATAAGGGCGAGTACTGTGCCTTGTGGAACAGAGCTCTTCTCAATGGCAGCTTCCGATTTAACTCTGCTTATCACTACTCTTTGTGTTCGATTGGTTAGAAAGTTGACGATCCATCTGCCTACTTTGCCAGTTATCCCTTTAGCACGAATTTTGTGTTCTATTACACCATGATCACTTTTGCAAAATCTGTGTATACTACAATTGCATTCTGTTTTCCATTGCATCCAAGACCATATCATAGTGGTCCAGTAGTTGCGAGAGGCAGGAGCGATCTGCTCTGACCTCATGTTGCCCTGGATTGTGCAACTGTTGGGAATCCAAGTGGTTTGCAATCCTGCTTCCTAGAACTCTTTCAAAGATTTTTATGATGTGGGACGTTATAGCTATTGGTCTACAGCTATTGCTTTGCTGCCACCTTTTATGGAGTGGGGCTATATCCGTTGTTTTTAGTGACTGTGGAATCTCACCTGTGTCTATGCTTCTTCTCCATAGCATACTTAGGGCCCGTGAGAGGGGTTTCTTGCAGTTCTTAATGAACACAGAGTTCCACGAGTCTGGGCCTGGGGCTGAGTGCATGGGCATGTTGTCGATGGCTTTCTCAAAGTCTAGTGGATTTAGGGTTATGTCAGAAATTTGACATTTGATAGGGTTTTGAGGCTCTTTCATGAAAAAAAAATATTTGGATTGTCAATCTTTAGACTGATTAGTGGCTCGCTGAACACAGAGTCATATTGAGATTTCAGTATCTAACTCATTTTTTTGTTGCCCTATACTAGATGTGGTTTTTGCCTTGTTTTTTGGCATATAAAAATAAATAATCGCTTTTAGCTCCTCTTGCCTCTTTGAGAATCTTTCCCTGAAAATCACACTCTTTTTTATATCCGAGATAAATAATTTTTAAAACGGTAATAAAGAGGAAAAATAAAAGTCACAATATTGTGACTGTAGAGAAAGCTTTAGAGAACGTATAGAATACAGGAATATGACCTGCCCTGAACTTTATCCTGTTACAAATGAGATAGATAATGGTTTTTCTTTCCATGTTCCTTTCTGCCTTGGTAAAGGACGTACCGAAATAACGTGTAAAGTCTCCTCTAAAAAATGTGAGTTATTTGTGAAAGATAACTGGAACTGATTTGTGCTAATTATTGAGCTGGAGTGAGTGTATGTGGCGGCTCATACCAATTTTATTAGGAAAGGTCTCAGAGTCAAAATGAAACTAAAACGCTTTCTAATTATAATTTTAAACGTTTTAGCTGAAGAAAATAATAGAAGATTTTTCTAAACGCATACACACGCACACACCACACACACACACACATACACACCCCGGTGGCCTAGTGGTAAAGCTCTCGCTTCACGCACGGAGGGCCCGGGTTCTATTCCCGACGGGACGGAAACATTTCGAAGTGTTTCCTCACACACACACACACATACATACAACAGGCCTAGTGTCAAATCGACATGTGCCTAGGACAAAATGGTAACTAACACACACACACACACACACACACGCACACACACACATACTCTCACACACACATACTCACACACACACACGCACATACTCACACACACATATACACACACACAAACAAACACACACACAGTCCTAGGACCGGTGCTGTTTCTGGTATTTGTGAACGACATGACGGAAGGAATAGACTCCGAAGTGTCCCTGTATGCAGATGATGTGAAGTTGATAAGAAGAATTCAATATGACGAGGACGAGGCAGAACTACAAAGGGATCTGGACAGGCTGCAAGCCTGGTCCAGCAATTGGCTCCTGGAGTTCAACCCCACCAAGTGCAAAGCCATGAAGATTGGGGATGGGCAAATAATGCCGCAGACAGAGTACAGTCTAGGGGGCCAGAGACTACAAACCTCACTCAATGAAAAAGATCTTGGGGTGAGTATAACACCAGGCACATCTCCTGAGGCGCACATCAACCAAATATCTGCTGCAGCATACGGGCGCCTAGCAAACCTAAGAACAGCATTCCGACATCTAAATAAGGAATCGTTCAGGACCCTGTACATTGTTTACGTTAGGCCCATATTGGAGTATGCAGCACCAGTTTGGAACCCACACCTAGCCAAGCACGTAAAGAAACTAGAGAAAGTGAAAAGGTTTGCAACATGACTAATCTCGGAGCTAAGGGGTATGTCCTACGAGGAGAGGTTAAGGGAAATCGACCTGACGACACTGGAGGACAGGAGAGATACGGGGGACGTGATAACGACATATAAAATACTGAGAGGAATTGACAAGAAGGACAGAGACAGAATATTCCAAAGATGGGACACAGAAACAAGGGGACACAGTTGGAAGTTGAAGACTCAGATGAATCCCAGGGATGTTAGGAAGTATTTCTTTAGTCACAGAGTGGTCAGGAAGTGAAATAGTTTGGGAAGCGATGTAGTGGAGGCAGGATCCATTCATAGCTTTAAGAAGAGGTATGATAAAGCTCTTGGCGCAGGGAGAGTTACCCAGTAGTGGCCAGTGAAGAGGCGAGCAAGGAGCTATGACTCGACCCCTTCAACCACAACTAGGTGAGTAACTAGGTGAGTACACACTCACACACACACATATACATACACACAACAAAATGCAAGAAGGCAGAGGGAAGGTTTGTTTCCAATAGCAACAGAAATAATGATAAGACAAGAACGAGCCCATGGTTTACCCGATGGTGTAGGGAGGCAAAAACTAAGTGTACTAGAGAATGGAAAAAGTACAGAAGGCAAAGGACCCAGAAAAATAAAGAGATTAGTCGAAGAGCCAGAAATGAGTATGCACTGATAAGGAGGGAGGCCCAGCGACAGTACGAAAACAACATAGCATCGAAAGTCAAGTCTGACCCAAAACTGCTGTATAGCCACATTAGGAGGAAGACAACAGTCAAAGACCAGGTAATCAGGCTGAGGAAATAAGGTGGGGAGCTCACAAGAAACGATCAAGAGGTATGTGAGGCACTCAACACGAGATTTAAGGAAGTATTTACAGTGGAGACAGGAAGGACTCTGGGAAAACAGAACAAAGGGGGACACCAACAAGGAATATACCAACAAGTGTTGGATGAAATACACACAACTGAGGAGGAGGTGAAGAAGCTGCTAAGTGACCTTGATACCTCAAAGGCGGTGGGACCGGACAACATCTCTCCGTGGGTCCTTAGATAGGGAGCAGAGACGCTGTGTGTGCCACTAACCACAATTTTCAACACATCCCTTTAAACTGGAAAACTACCTGAGGTATGGAAGACGGCAAATGTAGTCTCTATTTTTAAGAAAGGAGTCAGAAACGAGGCACTAAAATATAGACCAGTGTCACTGACGTGTATAGTATGTAAAGTCATGGAGAAGATTATCAGGAGGAGAGTGGAAGAGCACCTGGAATGGAACAAGTTTATAAACGACAACGAGCACGGATTCATGGAAGGTAAATCCTGTGTCACAATCTTTCTGGAGATTTATGACAAGGTAACAGAAGTAAGACACGAGAGAGAGAGGGGTGGGTTGATTGCATTTTCTTGGACTACAAGAAGGCCTTCGACACAGTTCCTCACAAGAGATTAGTGCAGAAACTAGAGGATCAGGCACGTATAACAGGAAGAGGACTGCAATGGATCAGAAAATACATGACAGGAAGGCAACAACGAGTCATCGTACGTGATGAGGTATCACAGTGGGCCCCTGTGACGATCGGGTCTCACAGGGGTCAGTCCTAGGACCAGTGCTATTTTTGGTATATGTGAATTACGTGATGGAAGGGATAGAATCAGAAGTGTCCCTGTTCGCAGATGATGTGAAGTTAATGAGGAGAATTAAATCAGATGAGGATCAGGCAGGACTACAAAAAGACCTGGACAGACTGGACAAGTGGTCCAGCAACTGGCTACTCGAATTTATCTCCGCCAAATGCAAAGTCATGAAGATCGGGGAAGGGCAAAGAAGACTGCAGACAGAGAATAGGCTTGGTTTCCAAAGCCTGCAAACCTCACTCAAGGAGAAAGATCTTGGGGTAAGTATAATACCGAGCACGTCCCAGGAAGCACACATCAACCAGATAACTGCTGCAGCATATGGGCGCCTGGCAAACCTGAGAATAGCGTTCCGATACCTCAGTAAGGAATCGTTCAAGATACTGTACACCGTGTACGTCAGGCCCATACTGGAGTATGCAACACCAGTTTGGAACCCACACCTGGTCAAGCACGTCAAGAAATTAGAGAAAATGCAAAGTTTTGCAACAAGGCTAGTTCCAGAGCTAAGGAGAATGTCCTACGAAGAAAGGTTAAGGGAAATCGGACTGACGACACTGGAGGACAGGAGAGTTAGGGAAGATATGATAACGACATACAAAATACTGCGAGGAATAGATAAGGTGGACAGAGACAGGATGTTCCAGAGATGGCACTCAGAAACAAGGGGTCACAATTGATAGTTGAAGACTCCTATGAGTCAAGGGCATGTTAGGAAGTATTTCTTCAGTCACAGAGTTGCCAGGAAGTGGAATAGTCTGGCAATTGCGATAGTGGAGGTAGGAACCATACATAGCTTTAAGACGAGGTATGATAAAGCTCAGGGAGCAGGGAGAGAGGACCTAGTAGCGATCAGTGAAGAGGCGGGGCCAGGAGCTGAGTCTCGACACCTGCAGCCACAAATAGGTGAGTACACACATATGCATGTGCACACAAACACACACACACACACACAGTTGGTTTTCATGACATAAAAGGTGTGAAACAGGAGCATGCTGCGGAAACCACAGCTAAATTTAACAATGAAATATAAGTGGGTGTTCCTCGACCACGATAGAACGCATACAGAATGGCAGAAACTGAGAGGATACAAAGATGCAAGGAGCAAGAAAGGGAGATAAGGGAGAAACATGCAGGACACTCTGAGTTGGAAGGACTAGCAAACACACCCACCCAAAGAACCACCCACAGAACACTGCAACCAAGCAGATTAACCCAAATCAAACCACACTGCAATCACAGAACCTGTCCCAGCACAAACCACCAACACAGCAGCCTCCCATAGAGTCATGGCATGACTCCCACTCCCCCAACCCACACAAACTTCTCAGAATACAATAGTGAAAAATAAACTGAAGGTATGGCACACGAACGCAGATGGAATAACGAATAAATGGAAGTGGCACGAAAGAATCATGGAGTCATCTCCAGACATCATAGCACTCACCAAAACTAAGCTTACAGGAATAACAGAAGAAATCTTTCCAACCGGATCATGAGGAAAAATAGAGGGATAAGAGGAGGTGGGGGAGTGCACTGCTCATGAAAATCCAGTGGAGTTTTGAGGAGTTGGAAGGAGTGGACAGAAGGGAAGGAATGGACTACATAGTAGGACCACTTCAGACTTGAGGTCCTAAGGTGGTGATTTGCAGTGATGCACAACTCGCCACAGAATAACAGGAGGCCAAGACTAGAATGTCACGAGAATAATAGAGCAATAGTTGATAAACTAGATGAGGTTGCCAGAAGGGCCAACACGAGCAGAGCAAAGTAACTAGTTGTGGGTGATTTCAATCACAATTAGATTAACTGGAGAAACCTGGAGCCACACAGGGGCCAGAAACGTAAAGGGCTAAAATGATGGAGGTGGTACTGGAAAACCTCATGCATCAACATGTTAGGGACACTACCAGAGAGAGAGGAGAGGAAAAATCAGCAAGGCTGGACCTCATATTCACCTTAAATAGTTCAGACATTGGGACATCACGTATGAAAGGCCTCTTGGAGCTAGTGATGACGTGGTCCTGGGCTTCGAATACATTGTAGAGTTAAAAGCAGAGAGGGAAGCAGCACGAGTAACATATGAGAAACCAAACTATAAAAGAGGTGATTAAACAGATATGAGGAATTTCCTGCATGAGGTACAATGGAAAAGAGAACTGGTAGGGAAAAAAACAGTTAATGAAATGATGGAATACGTGACCACAAAATGCAAAGAGGCAGAGGAGAGGTTCGTATCTAAGAGCAAGAGAATCAATGGGAAAACCAAAACGAGCCCTTGGTGTAGAAAGGCCAAACCTAAGTGCACTGGAGAATGGAAAAAAATATAGAAGACAATGGACCTAGGAAACTAAGGAGATTAGCCGAAGACCCAGAAATACGAGAATGACATAGCATCGAAAGTCAAATCTGACCCATAGCTGTTATACAGCCACTTCAAAACGAAAACAACAGTCAAGGACCATGTAATCAGGCTGAGAAAGGAAGGAAAGGAGACCACAAGAAACAACAAAGAAGTATATGAAGAACTGACAAGTATAGTATGTAAAGTCATAAGAACATAAGAAAAAAGGAACACTGCAGCAGGCCTACTGACCCATACGAAGCAGGTACATGCCACTCCCCAGCTTAGATAAATGACCTACCTAGTCAGGTCACTTTCACTTAAGGAAGGAGCAAGGCATCAGTCCTAGTAGCACAAGCTAGTCAGGTCCAACTTACACCCACCCACACCCACTCATGTATTTATCTAACCTATTTTTAAAATTACACAACGTTTTGCTTCTATGACGGTACTCGGGAGTTTGTTCCACTCATCCACAACTCTGTTACCAAACCAGTGCTTTCCTATATCCTTCCTGAATCTGATTTTTTAAAGCTTGAAACCATTGCTGCGAGTCCTGTCTTGGATGACTATTTTCAGTACGCTATTTACATCCCCTTTATTTATTCGTGTTTTCCATTTATACACCTCAATCATATTCTCCCTAATTCTACGTCTTTCTAGAGAGTGCAGATTCAGGGCCCTCAGTCTATCGTCATAAGGAAGATTTCTGATACATGGGATCAACTTTGTCATCCTCCTCTGTACGTTTTCCAGTGCATTTATATCCATTCTGTAATACGGTGACCAGAACTGTGCAGCATAATCTAAATGAGGCCTAACCAAGGATATATAGAGTTCAAGAACAACCTGAGGAGAAGCTTATCAGGAAAAGACTGGTGGAGCACCTAGAAAGGAAGGAAATCCTGTGTTACAAACCTATTGGAGTTTTATGACAAGGTGACAGAAGTAAGGCAAAAGAGAGTGGGGTGGGTAGACTGCATTTTCTTGGATTATTAGATGGTTTTGGACACAGTTCCACACAAAATAAAGAAAAGCAGGTAGGAATAACAGGAAAGGCACTGCAATGGATCAAAGAATACCTGACAGGAAGGACGGAAGGACGGAAGGACAGAAGGACGGAAGGACAGAAAGACGGAAGGACAGAAGGACGGAAGGCATATACTCAAAGGTGTTCCTGTTTGCAGACGATGTGAGTCTAATGCGGAGAATTCAAACGGATGAGGATCAGGTAGGACTACATCTCTTGAGGCACACATCAACGAAATAACTGCTGCAGCATATGGGAGTTTTTCAAATTTAAGAATAGCTTTTCGACACCTGAATAAGGAATCATTCAAGACTCTGTACACTGTGTACGTCAGGCCCATATTGGAGTATGCAACACCAGTATGGAACCCTAACCTGACTAAGAGGCATGTCGCACAAGGATAGGTTAAGGGAAATCAACCTGATGGCACAGGAGTGACAGGAGAGATAGGGGAGGACATGATGATGACATATAAGATAACGAGAATAATTGACAAGGTGGGTAGGGACAGAATGTTTGATAGATGGAACACAGCAACAAGGGGTCACAACTTGAAGTTGAAAACTCAGATGAGTCACAGGGAAGTTAGGACATATTTCTTCAGTCATAGCGTTGTCAGGAAGTGGAACAATCTGGAGAGTGATGTAGTGAAGGCAGGATCCATATATAGCAGGGAGAGAATGGACCTAGTAGCGACCAGTGAGGAAGCATGGAAAGGAGCTGTGTCGTGACTCTTGCAATCACAAATAAGATGCTGCAGTTAGTGATGGAGAGCGTCCTGCCCCCAATATGTTAGGGACACAACCAGAGAGAGAGAGGGGGGGATAAGAGAATGGACCACCAATGCTGAATCTTGTATTCACCCTGAGTGGTTCTGACATAGGGAATATTATCTATGAAATGCCCCTCGATGCTAGTGACCACATGGTCCTGAGTTTTGAATACTTTGTGGAAGTAAATGTGGAGAGAAAAGTTGCACAAAAAGGAAGTGAGAGGCTAAATTTCAAAAGAGGGGACTACACAGGTATGAGGAAATTCCTGAACGAGGTGCAGTGAGAAAGACAACTAAAGGAAAAGACAGTGAAAGAGATGGAGTATGTGGCTGGAAAGTGCAGGAAGGCAGAGCAGAAATTTGTAAACAGGCGCTAAAGAAGCAATGGAAAGAACAAAGTGAGCCCATTGTTTACCCAGAGGTGTAGAGGCCAAAGATGAATGTGCTAAAGGATGGAAAAATATAGAATGCAAAGAACAAAGGAAAACAAGGAACTGACCAGAAGAGCCATAAATGTATATGCATGAGTAAGATGAGAGACTCAACGATAATTTGAGAAATGCACAGCATCGAAAGCCAAATCCGACAGAAAGTTGGTATACAGCCACATCGCGAGGAAAGCAAGAGTCAAAGACAAGGTAATCAGGCCGAAGAAGTTAGGGGAAGAGCTCACAAGGATTGACCAGGAAGCCTGTGAAGAGTTCAGCAGAAGAGTGATGGACCCCCTAGGAAGGAGAGGGTTCATACAGGACAACAAGCATGGCTGTAAAGAGAGTAAATTCGATCTCACAAACCTACTGGAGTAAGGCAAGGGAGAGAGAGAGGAATAGGTATATAGCATCTTCTTGGATTGTAGGATGGCTTTTGAGACAATACCCCACAAGAGAAGAACGAACGTTAGAGGAATATGAAGGAATAGCAGGAAAGGCACTACAGTGGATCAAGGCATACCTAACAGAAATGAAACAACGAGTAATTGTCCGTGAAGAGGTATCTGACTGGGTACAGGTGACGAGTGGGGTTCCACAAGGATTAGTATTAGGGCTGGTGCTATTTCTTGTATTCGAGAATGGCATGAGAAAAAAGGATATAGTCAGCGGTATCCTTGTTCGCAAATGGTATGAAACTAATGAGGAGTATACTAGCACATGAGTACCAGAAAAGGGTGCAAATGAATTTGAATAGGATTCAGGATTGGTCTTACAAGTGGCTACTGGAATTTATCTTATCCCCAACAAGTGCAAAGTAATAAAATTTGGGGAAGGGCAAAGAAGATCGCAGACGGACTTCAGGCTCGGGAGGCAAAGGCTGTAAACCTCACTGAAACAGAAATTCGTTCCTGGTAAATCTAAGACTAACTCTCAAAACTCCAAGAACACGGTACACCGTGTAAGTCTGGCCTATATTGGAGTATGCAATACCTTTATGGAACCTACACGTAGTCAAGCATGTCTAGAAATTGGAGAAAATGCAGAGGTTTGCAACTAGACTAGTCCCGGAGCTAAGTGGGGAGGATGGGGTAAGGACTAGGGGTTAGGGAAAAAACAACGTTCAAAATATTGAGAGGAAATGATTGAGGTGGAAAGGATCAAATTGATAGAGACGGGAAACAGGAAAACGAGAGCACAGCTGGAGGTTGAAAACAAAGATGAGTCACAGTTATGTCAGGAAGTATTTCTTCAGCCTTAGAGTAGTCAGGAAATGGAACTACCTGGATATTGAGGTAGGTTAAGGCTCTCGAAGTCAGGAGAGAGTGAGCCTACAGTAGTATAAACCAGCGCATAGGTGGGGCCCTGAGCTGAGCCTCGACCCCTGCAACCAAGCACAGTTGACTAAATATGAGAACACACACACACACACACACACCATACGCCATCGAGGCATGCCACTTATTTCAAGTATTTTTGAGATTAGGGTTAGGGAGAGTGAGAGAAGGAAGAGAATTATGTATCAATTTACTGAGAAGAACGAAATTAAAAAACTCAAATACTATGCACAGTGCAGTGAGAGATAATTAGTGAAAAGCTTTGCGTAAAAGAAAAAGTGAGACGATGAGCAAGGAGGGTGGAGACAGAGGCGAGTGGTAGCAATGAGGAAGGGAATTATACTTCAAAAAAAAAATTAATCCGAGAGGGAAACCCCTTTGTCCGGAGCCCTCTCACCAGTTTGTTAATGATAGAAGAGCGAGACAATCATGCCGTCTGGTGACCTACTGTCTTAGCACCCTCTATGTGCTCATCCATTGTCTTTTAAATCTTAAATGTAGCTCCGGTAAGCTAGCGGACACTTCAGCAGATGACAAGCCATCTGATTAAGACCGGTGTACGGAGATATTGGGTTGTTTCCATACGAATAAACTACCACCCACTACCAGTGTGTCTAGGTAAAACAGTGAGACCAGGCTTGGGCTTGGAAACACAGGAGAGAGCGATTACTGAAGATATTGGCTGGCCTTAGAATGGTGACAAGAGCCTCATTTACACAAGGAAATAAGAGCAGGGAACCACGACTATTGGCTCATTCTCGGCAGCCCAATTCACACCCAACTACAACCACTCATGTTTCCGTCCTATTATTATAAATGAGACTATCTGGATGTGTATCGCCAAGAGCGATACGCATCCAGAATTCAACGTTCCCTTATATTCATTGGTCGCCTCACTTCCGGACGTATAGCACCCGGTATTTGTAATTTGCCTATTTGTGTTTTTTTGTAGGTTTATGTAGCCTACCATAGTCCATCCTTGCCTAAAATAAATTAACCTAGCTTAAAACAAATAGCATTTGATGAAGAATAAGGGTAAAGAAATAGAGGCTGAGCAACTCATCACAATATTGATGTTGAGAAAAGGAGAATGAATTGCAAAGCAGTGGCTAGGTGAGGTTTGTTTGCTCATTCGCTGCGACTCGTTGCACAATATCCTGAACTGTTACACTGTTTCTTTAATGGCTGTAATAACCTGACATATTATATTATGACTGTAGTAATCTGGTAAGTATTTAACTATTGGCCCTATGGGACTATATATCTTTCATCTAGTTGCTGATATAGACAAGTACATCTCCGTTTAATTGTTGTAATGAACTGGTATATCTTCACCTAATTAATTTAATAGAGTGGCAAATGTTTATGTAACGGCAGTAATGGATCTGGCGCAGGTAGCTCTTGATAAATTAGACATGTGCAACACTTGGGTATCTTTATTGTATAAACGTATCGCCACACAGTGGCTTCATCGGTCCAGTACAAAGACGAATGGTGAAGATCAGAAGGAGTTTGAGGTAATCATTCCATTATCAGCCTGGAGTCGATATAATCGAAGAAGGGGCTTATATTCTGCAGACATTCGTGTCAGACACAGCAACATCTTGGAATCTTGATCCAGGAAATTATACACTTTCCTAAACCTATAGGCATTACGTACTTCCATCTTTGGGTTTGTCCAAAGTGATACCACCTGGGACTCAACTGTACATAAGCCCGTTCTTTGCGCATATGCTGTATTCTTATAAAAATTGATGGGCTGATTAAATCGACTCCAGACTGAAAGACTGATTTCCTCAAACTCCTAATTGTCACCATTCTTCTTTGAACTGGACTGATGAAGCCACTGTGTGGCGAAACGTTTCCACGGTAAAGATACCCAAGTGTTCCACATGTGTTTATCAACTTGAAGGTTCTCTGAACCATTTATCTACAGATAGCTCTTACTGATGTAATGGACGGATACATACTTATCTAACGGCTTTAATGAAATGAAATGGTAAATCTTCATCTAATAGCTGCTGTGGCATGATACATTTTTACCTAATGACTGGCAAGGACTGGCTCATGTTTCTCTAATAGAAGTAACAGTATGAAGTATCTTTCTCTAAAGGCTTCTTAATGGAGTGCTACATGCACCTCCAACAGCTGTATAAAGAGAGAATTAGCACACTTTGTTTTGTTACGATACGACGTCTGGGATTTCCATTCATTTTGCCCTATGTGTTTAAATAATAATTCATTATATATGAATTTTAAGTTCAGGGACATTTTATTGACGGGCATTTCTGGCGCCTTTGTGACGGGTACCTCAGTAGTGTACCAGACTGGTACCTCAGTAGTGTACCAGATTGGTACCTCAGTAGTGTACCAGACTGGCACCTCAGTAGTCTACAAGACTACTGAAGGGTACCTCTGTTGTATACAAGTGTACTTCAGATGTCTATATGACTGGCTCATGGGTCGCCTACAAAACGGGTGCTTCTCTCGTCTACAAGATGGGTACATGTGTTTACTAAACAGGTAGACTCATGTCATCAAAATCATTATCCTTATTTTCCCAACACTCACGTCTCCACATTCTTGAATTTCCCCACACACACGTCTCCACATTCTTGAATTTCCCCACACACACGTCTCCACATTCTTGAATTTCCCCACACACACGTCTCCACATTCTTGCTTTCTTATTTGACAGTGAAATCAAGCATAAAAACTTGAAATAACGTTTCTCTTTTTCGACTGCTTCCATTAGTTCCTATTATGGAATTTATTCCTAAAAATTATTCAGTGTTACTTTTTATAAAATATCTCCGGGTCCACGCACTCAACCATTCATATCTGCTTATATTTATTTCCATAGTAGCTGGAAAAACAATTTCGAAAAAAATGTCGTAATTCCTTTTGTCAAAATATTTCTCACGTTATTCTAAATTTAATTTCTTCAGCATTTTTTTTTTATATAGCTTCAACGGAAATAATTTACCCATACCCGAAGACTGCAACCATTCTAAATTACTGAGGATTTCCGGGGAGTGGGATTAGAAAGTGACAGTTAATGTATGAAAATCATAAATAGTGTTTTTAACTTCTTTTTTTTTTTTGGTAATTCTCCGGACGTTTCCTACATTGTTCAAACACGTAACACGTAGCATTTTCCTAGTTGGGACTTCGTACCTGTAACTTCATAGTTTTCAGTGTTGACGACTGAAATGTAGCCTACTAGCCCGACTTTTAGAATGGAATAGCATCTGGTTTAGTATGATAGAAATACCTAGCAGTATAGTCAAGTTCAGTTCCATAATTTTTTAAAATTTTTTCTGCATCTTTTCAGTATTTGATCCGGACTCCGTGCTGATGCTGCAAATTCTATGATGAGCCAGACATACGGAGTGAACCTGTCCAGACCCTACTGGATTATTCCCTGTATACTCCTGGATGTATACGCTAATTTTTTGGCCTTCGGTTTTGGTTATCGATTAACTAGTGAATTATTCTCTGCCGTCTATAGACCTTGTCATATTTGATTTTGAAGTTGTATTTAGAATTCCTTTTCACAACATCCCTTCCTAATGCACTTCCTTTAATCACTATTCTCGTGTTGAAAACATTCTTAATATATGCAATTCTGGCTTATTGAATAATTAAGTTTTCATAATGGACCCCTCTTTGATTTTCTCCCTTTTCAACAGTTTGTCCCCATCTACTTCATGTCTCTGAGTATTGAATAAATTGTGATCCTGTCTTCTATGGGGTCTGATCCTCTAATGATAAAAAATATACAGGTAGGTCTTTTGACGTTATCTTCATATACCTGCCATCACAGTTATAGAACCAGCTATGTAGCAAACCTGTAAACTTTATAAAAAAAAATCTTGTATTAGATGGTAATACTTGTTAACGAATATGGCAAAAAATCATGTTCAGAGCAAAACGTTATTTACAGCAGACGTTTGACACTATGGAAAGTTTTTCACCTGGTGGGTTATTTATTTACTAATTATAAACTAAGGTTTCAAGAAATGAGTCTTGTGTTATTTCTCTTCTACTTCTTTACCTTATGACACCTCTTATTGCACAATGATTTTCTGTGGTAGAGTTGTTAGGTATTCTCATATCAAATGGATTAATCTTCCAGTTATTTTTTGTCTGGTTTTACATTATAAATTGAACATCACATGGCAGTTTGGGAAAGACTCAGATGATGGTTAAACTCAATGCAAAGTATGCGGTCTGCTTTATGGTCACTTTCATGAACACTATGTTTAATTGTCAACTAACTGAAGAATATAGAGACAGACGGTATGATAACCTACATGAATGTGATATGTCAAGGTATATTAATGAAAATAATATATCACACATATTAAGTAAACATTCTAAATTTGCTTGTAACAGATAAGTCAGCTGAAGACATGATTACAGATGTACTGTTAACCCTCTTGCGACATAGTTCCTAACACTTAAGTGGATCCACATGTTCTTGCGCTACAGTGCACAGGATGGATATGAGGTTTGCAATAAACTATTCGCTTCGGCGGCAAAATCTAATCTAACATCACACACACACACACACACACACACACACACACACACACACACACACACACACACGAAAACGACATAGCATCGAAAGTTAAGTCCGACCCGAAGCTGATGTACAGTCACATCAGAAGGAAGACAACAGTTAAAGACCAGGTGATAAGGCTGAGGAGAGAAGATGGGGAACTCACAAGCAATTATCAAGAGGTATGTGAGGAGCTCAACTTGAGGTTTAAGGAAGTATTCACAGTGGAGGAAGGAAGGCATCTGGGTAGACAGGACGGGGTGCATCACCAACAAGGGATGTATTAAGTGCTAGAGGGCATACACACAACTGAGGAGAAGGTGAAGCAGTTACTCAGTGACCTTGATACCTCAAAGGCGATGGGTCCGGACAATATATCCCCGTGGGTTCTTCGGGAAGGAGCTGAGGTACTGAGTGTGCCACTTACCATAATATTCAACACATCCCTTGAAACTGGGCAGATACTTGAGGTATGGAAGAGGCCAATGTAGTCCCCATCTTTAAAAAAGGAGACAGAAAAGAGGCACAAAACTATAGACCAGTGTCACTTACATGTATAGTGTGCAAAGTCCTGGAGAAAATCATCAGGAAAAGAATGGTGGAGCACCTCAAGCTGAACAGGATAATAAACAGCAGACAGCACGGATTCCGGGAAGGCAAATCCTGTGTAACAAACCTCCTAGAGTTCTATGATAAAGTAACAGAGGTAAGGCAAAAGAGAGAAGGGTGGGTTGATTGCATTTTCCTGGACTGCAGGAAGGCCTTCGACACAGTTCCTCACATGAGATTAGTAAAGAAGTTGGAAGAACAAGCATGTATAACAGGAAGGGCACTGGAATGGATCAGGGAATACCTCACAGGGAGGCAACAACGGGTCATGGTGCGTGATGAGGTATCACAGTGGGCGCCTGTGACGAGCGGCGTACCTAAGGGGTCAGTCCTAGGACCAGTGTTATTCTTGGTATATGTAAACGACATGACGGATGGGATAGACTCAGAAGTGTCTCTGTTCGCAGATGATGTGAAATTAATGAGGAGAATCACATCGGAAGAGGACCAAGCAGGACTTCAAACAGACCTGAACAAGCTTGACATCTGGTCTAGCAACTGGCTTCTCGAATTCAATCCCACCAAATGCAAAGTCATGAAGATCAGGGAAGGGCAAAGAAGACCGCTGACAGAGTACAGGCTAGGCGGACAAAGGCTACAAACCTCGGCAAAGGAGAAAGACCTTGGGGTGAGTATAACGCCAAGCACGTCTCCGGAGGCACACATCAACCAGATAACTATGGGCGACTGGCAAACCTAAGATTAGCGTTCCGTTACCTAAACAAGGAATCGTTCAAGACACTGTACACCGTGTACGCCAGGCCCATACTAGAATATGCAGCACCAGTCTGGAACCCACACCTGAAAGTGCAAAGGTTTGCGACAAGGTTAGTTCCACAACTCAAGGGTCTGTCCTATGAAGAAAGGTTGAGGGAAATAGGACTAACAACACTGGAGGAAAGAAGGGTCAGAGGAGACATGATAACGACATACAAAATACTGCGGGTAATCGACAAGGTAGACAGTGACAGGATGTTCCAGAGAGGGAACACAGAAACAAGGGGACACAACTGGAAGCTGAAGACTTAGATGAGTCAAAGGGATGTTAGGAAGCATTTCTTCAGCCACAGAGTAGTCAGGAAGTGGAATAGTCTAGAGAAAGATATAGTGGAGGCAGGAACCATACATAGTTTTAAGACGAGGTATGATAAAGCTCATGGAGCAGGGAGAGCAGAGACCCAGTAGCGGACAGCGAAGAGGCGGGGCCAGGAGCTGAGTCTCGACCCCTTCAACCACAATTATGTGAGTACACACACACACACACACACACACATACAGAGGGGCGTGGCAAGAGATGGAACCACCCAGCATCAGAAATCTCTTAGGTCTCACCCTAAGCTCACCTGTTAGCATGCCCGACTCGAAACCCACCATTACTTCCGTCACGGTAACAATATCCCCACCTTTCACTACCTGGAACTATAACCCAGACCCTTCTCCCTCTAACAATGTACACACCAACACTACAGCCTCACTTCTTTTTATCGATGAGCAGCAAACAGAAAGCCAGGAAACCACAAATCAGAACATAGTAAAATAAAGCTTAAATTATGAAATACATATGACAATGGATTATAAAATAAGAATGATGAACTAAAAGACCAAACAGCGGAGGCAATCCCAACCATCATAGCTATCACTGAGAAAGTTCAACCAAAATACTCACAGATGCTTTACTCCAGCAGGATAAGCACAAAGGAAAGACTACAGAAACATGGGAGTTAAAGAAGTTGTACTACTAATGAGAAATAGAGTTTTTTGACGAAATGAGGTCGGTATAAATAAATGAGTTTATTGACTACCTAGCTGGCATAATTAAGACTGGGGAACTCAGAAAAGTAGTAGTAGTAGCAGCTATTTGCTACACACCACCAAATAGTAGAAGACTAAGATAAGAATATTAAGACCCCTCACAAAGAAGCAGCAAAGGAAAAGCTACTAATTATGGAAAATTTCAACTACATAGAAATAGACGGGGAAAACGCGTACCCCACGGAGGCCAGAAACGTGGAGGGCTAGCATCATGGATCTGATAACGGAAAACTTTGTGTTAGTATGTCAAGAACACAACAAGAGAGAGAGAGGCTGGGATAAACTAGTAGGACCGGATCCAGTATTCTTTTTATTAACACATCGGCCGTTTCACACCATGGCAGGATGACCCGAAAAAGAAGAAACTATCTTGCCAGAGGCGCGCCTATACTAAAGTTAAAAAACTGCAACATCAGCACCCTTCCCTCAGACTGCAGGCACTGCATTTCCCACCTTCAGGACCCAATTTCGGTTTGCCAGTTTCCCTGAATCCCTTCATAAATGTTACCTTGCTTACACTCCAACAGCACGTCAAGTCATAAAAATTATTTGTCTCCACTCCCTCCTCTCTAACACGATCAGGCATACTTGCTGGAAATCCAAGCCCTTCACACACAAAAACTTCCTTTACACCTCCCTCCAATCTTTCCTAGGCCGACCCTTACCCCTCGTTCCTTCCACTGCGGATTTATATGTTCTCCAAGTCATTCTATTTTGTTCCATGATCTCTAAATGTCCGAAGCACCTCAAAAACCCCTTCTTAGCCTCTGGATAATACTTTTAGTAACTCCATGCCTCCTCCTAATTTCAAAACTACTGATTCTTTGCATTATATATATTCACGTCGCACATTGCCCTAAGACACGTCATCTTCACTGCCTCCAGCCTTCTCCTTGTTGCAGCATTAACCGCCCATGTTTCGCACCCATATAAGAGCGTAGGTTTAATTATACTGTCATACGTTCCCCTCTTTGCTTCCATGGATAACTTTCTTTGTCTCTGCAGACTCCTCTGTGCTCCACTCACCTTTTTCCTCTCATCAGTTCTGTGATTCACCTCATTTTTTCATTGACCCATCTGCTGACAAGTCCACTCCCAAATATCTGAATATATTCACTTCCTCCAGACTCCCTCCAGACTTACCTAATTATTTTTGTTATCCTCATCACTTTACTCTTTCCAATGTTCAGTTTTAATTTCCTTCTTTTACATACCCTACGAATCTCGTCCACTAGCCTCTGCAACTTTTCTTTAAAATCTCCCAAAAGCACAGTGTCATCAGCAAAAAGCAGCTGTGACAACTCCCGCTTTCTGTTAGATTCTTTTTTTTTTAACCCAACACCTCTTGCCAAGACCCTCGCATTCACTTCTCTTACAACCCCATCTATAAATATACTGAACAACCACGGTGACATCACGTATCCTGGTATTAACCTTTATCATAACTAATATGGATTAAAGAGGATACGAGACGCCTCTGGATACTAACCAAAATAAAGTACTGAAGTACTGGAAGTAAATATTGAAGGAATAAAATCAGGTGGAAAGTGGGAGAAACCATAATTCAAAAGAGGAAACCTGAAGGAAAAAGACAATTCTTGATTCCGATGCAATTTGAAGGTAACAGGAAGGAACGTCATGGATGTTATGATGGGTAACCTATACAAAATTACTCAGAGGCAAAGGAGAACTTACATACCCAGAAGAGAAATTTGTAAAAAGCAAAGAGATCATGTAATGCACAGATGCATAGAGGAAAAATAAAAAGTTCACAGAAAATTATATAAAGCAAGGGACAGAAGATAACAGATACGTGAACAGGAGAGCCAGAAACGAATATCTAAGGGTGAAAAGAGAAGCTGAGTAGTGATGTGTGAATGACATACCAACAAAAGAAAAAAGACTGAGAGCTAACGAAACAACAAGGAAGTCTTGGATTAGTTAAAAAAAATTTAAAGAGCTATTTTTTTGGAAACAAGAGCAACACTAGAGAGTCAGAGTCAAAGGGCACCACAAGGGATACTGGACACCATATAGTACACAACAGAGCAAGAGGATAATAAAAAAGAAACTTTTGAGTAAGTTAAATACATCAAAGGCAATTATACTTAAGAAAATGTCACACACACATGTAGGCAGTGTTGCCACAAGCCAGTATCTCCAAATTCAAATATAACGAACATAATAAGCCAGTGAGATAAGAGAGAAATAAGGATAGACGAAGTAGTATATAACAAAGCAATCAGAAGGTGAGGGGAATGACGATAGAGCAAGTAAGTGAATAATAAAACAAAGTGAGGGAAAAAGATAAGAAAAACGTGAAGGGAATATATCCATTTTTTTCTCGAGGCCCAGGTGCTTTTTATACCTGTTTCCTGAAACAAGAGTGGAAAATAAGGACTTAAAGTGTTCACCTGGTATATAATGAAACGGGTAATGTGAATAGGTTAATTGAAGAGAAGCAACGAGGGGTAACCGAAGTCACCTGGAAGCATCGTACAGCAGCAACAGCCCAGCCGGGATCCAGACTACACCTCTGCCAGGCGTAATGTACCAATGCCTATGTTGTGGTAGCTGGGGATCACAAACCCTGCTCTCGAGGGATTATCATACATACATACAATACTTATTATTTAGAAAGGAAGTTAATGTGGTAGGATAGTTTTGGGTCACACACACTAGGGAGTGCACAGGCAGGATAGATGACAAGAAGGGTCATACAGCTGACAGGGTAATTTTAAGCACACACATACACACACACACACACACACACACACACACACACACACACACACACACACAGACACACATACACACACACACACACACACACACACAAGTCAGATATACACTCACATAGCTGATAATAGGTGTAGGAGCAGGACAAAAAGGTTTTTGAAACTGACAGTAACTTAAGTAACATGCCCGCAATGCACAGCATATTAGGGGCTTTTGGTATGTACATCTCATTTATACCTATGTATCATGTCTACCCAACTATGTATCATTGTACCATGTCTAAATAAAGTATTATTATTATTATTATTATTATTATTATTATTATTATTATTATTGTTATTATTATTATTATTATTATTATTATTATTATTATTATTATTATTATTATTATTATTATAACAGTGTAAACATTAGAAGAGACTCACACACAACCTGAAAACAGTTAGCCAATATAAATAAACAGGAACCACAAACCCCTCACCACCCTCTCCCTCCCCTTTCCCCATCCTCCTTCGCCACTGTCTCTCCCTCCCACTCTCTCTCTCCCTCTCCTCTCTCCCTACTTCCCTTCCCACTCTCTTCCTCCCTACCTCACTCTTACATTCACTCTCTCACACATCCTCTTTTTCTCTCTCTCTTCCACTACATCTTCCTTCCATCCTCCTCCTACCCCTTTTCTTCCTCTTTACTCTCCCCCCTTGCCCTTCCCTCACTTGCCATTCTCCTCTCTTCCAGTACCACTGTACCTCCCTATCCTTCCCCCATCTCTATCCCCCTCTGCCACAGTCTTCCCTCTCTTCATCTCTCCCCTTGCCCTTACCTCACTTCCCTCCCCTCTCTTCCTGTACCACCCCTATCCTTCCCCATCTCTCTTCCTCTCCCCTCCCATTCTCTCTTTCTCTCTCTCTCTCTCTCTCTCTCTCTCTCTCTCTCTCTCTCTCTCTCTCTCTCTCTCTCTCTCTCTCTCTCTCTCTCTCTCTCTCTCTCTCTCCCTCCCATCCACCCCCTCTCCCTCTAGCCCCCTTCCCACTCATTCTCCACCCCATCACTCTGTTCCCACTCCCATTACTCCCTCTCCCTATTTCTCCTTCTCCCATCTGTCTCCCTCTCCCCATCTCTCTCCTCCTTAAAAAACCCCTCTCCCACACACACACACACAACTACAACAACCTCCTAAAAAATGGTGGCTCAGAGAATCAGAGAAAAATGGTTTTGGTAGGGAAGAATGGATGGAAGAGCAATGTAGAAGGATGGAACACGAGTGGGAGGGCAAACTAGGTGAGCTTTCAGTGCAACTGGAAAAAAAAATGGAGGCAGAGCTTTCTACAAAATTGGAAAAGATGGTGAAGGAGGAGAAGAAGAAATGGGAGTCACAAGTCGAAGCCGCAGAAGCCAGGATAAGGACCCTAGAATAGGAGGTAAATAGGCTGAATCGAGTTACAGGGCTATTGCCCAGAGGAGACATAGCATCGGAAGCTGGTACACCACTACTGAACAAGGAGTCAAATGAAAAGGAAGGAGACAAAACTTACGCTAAGACCCTATCAGTGCATCAAGTAGGGCCGAGGAATGAAGGGGAAGCACAGTTGGTAGCAGGAATAGTAGTATGGGAGGGAGGACAGGGTGGTGAGGGGGATAGGTCAGAGGCACAACCATATCACCAAGAGCTACAGGAAAAAATAAGGGAGACCGGCCATTTACAAAATGGACCCGAGACACAGAGGGAAAGGTAATGGGAGGAGGAGAGGGGGAAGTCAGTGTTTATTCATGGGCTTTAGGAAAGCGAGGGGAGGACACACAATGAACAACAGTGGGAAGAAAAACAGGAGATTGGAAACATCATCAAAGCAATAGGCGAGGAGGACATGACTGAGACAGTAAATTTTCAGAGAATAGGGGGGTACTTGAAGGGGAGATATCGGCCGGTCAAGATGATTTTCAGGACAGAAACAGTGCGAAAGAGGATCCTGCAAGAGAAACCACAGCTGAAGGAATCGTCAACATACAAGAGGGTGTTCCTGGACCTTGACAGAACATTAACAGAACGACAGCAACTGAGGGAGAGGACACAGAGGAGGAAGGGGCAAGGAGGAGAGACAAGGACAGAATCAGCAAAGGACAACCAGAGCAGGGCAGAGCAACAAGCGCAAGCACACACAGAACCACCCTCAGAACCCCACAACCAAACACGCTATCCCAACACAAACCACAGTCCACACTTACATCCCCCACCCCACACTATGCTGTAGAATCCCACAGCACACTGCCATGTCCCCCACCCTCACAGACTCCCCTGAACACAGTGTTGGAGAGGAAACTGAAGGTATGGTATACCAATATGGATGTAATAACGAATAAGTTGTGGGAATGGCACGAAAGAGTCAAAGAGGCATCACTGGACATCATAGCTCTCACAGAAACCAAGCTCACAGGAATGATAACAGATGCCATCTTTCCAATGGGATATCAGATCCTGAGGAAAAACAGAGGGAACAAAGGGGGTGGAGGAGTAGCACTGCTCATCAAAAACCAATGGGATTTTGATGAGCTGGAGAGGGGAGACAGAGGAGAAGCAGAAGATAACATAATAGGATCACATTAGTCTGGAGGTCCCAAGGTGGTAATTGACGTAATGTATAACCCACCAAAGAACAGCAGGAGGCAAAATCAAGAGTATGATGAGAGCAAGAGAGCAAAGGTGGAGACACTGGCGGAAGTGGCCAGAAGGGCTAATGCGAGCAGGGCAAAGCTACTGATAATGGGTGACTTCAACCACAAGGAAATCGACTGGGAGAACCTGGAGCCACATGGGGGCCAGGAAACGTGGATTGCTAAGATGATGGAGGTGGTACTTTAAAACCTAATGTACCAACACATATAGGGCACTACCTGAGAGAGAGGAGAGGATGAACCAGCGTGACTGGACCTAGTATTCACCTTGAGTAGTGCAGATATTGAGGACATCACATATGAAAGACCAATCGAGGCCATTGATAACATGGTTCTGAGCTTTGAATACATAGTAGAGTTACAAGCGGAGAGAGAAGCAGAAAGGACGAGTGAAGCCAAACTACAAGAAAGGGGACTATGCAGGCATAAAGAATTTCCTTCACGGGGTTCAGTGGGACAGAGAACTGGCAGAGTAGTCAGTAAAAGAGATGATGGAATATGTGACAACAATATGCAAGGAAGCTGAGGAGAGTTTTGTGCCCAAGGGTAACAGAAAAAAACGAGAAAGCCAGGATGAGCCCTTGGTTCACCCAAAGGTGTAGGGAGGCCAAAACCAAGTGTGCTAGACAATGGAAAAAGTATAAAAGGAAAAGGACCCAGGAGAATAAGAAGAGCAGTCGGACAGTAAGAAATGAATATGCACAGGTAAGATGGGAGGCCCAACGGCAATATGAAAATGACATAGCAGCGAAAGCCAAATCTGACCCGAAGCTGTTGTATAGCCACATCAGGAGGAAAACAACAGTCAAGGACCAGGTGATCCGGCTGAGGAAGGGAGGAGGGGAGACCACAAAAAACGACCGCGATGTAAGGACCTCAACATGAGATTCAAAGAAGAGTTCACAGTGGAGACAGAAGGGACTCCAGAAAGACGGGGCTCACCATCAAGTGTTGGACACAATACATACAACCGAGGAAGAAGTGAAGAGGCTGCTAAGCGAGCTAGATACCTCAAAGGCGATGGGGCCAGATAACATCTCTCCATGAGTCCTGAGAGAGGGAGCAAAGTTGCTATGTGTACAACTAACAACAATCTTCAACACATCTGTCGAAACAGGGCGACTACCTGAGGTATGGAAGACAGCAAATGTAGTTCCGATTTTTAAAAAAGGAAACAGATCAGTGTCACTAACATGTATAGTATGCAAATTAATGGAGAAGATTATCTGGAGAAGAGTGGTGGAGCAGCTAGAAAGGAACGAGCTCATCAACAACAGCCAGCAAGAGTTCAGGGATGGGAAATCCTGTGTCACAAACCTTCTGGAGTTCTGTGACAGGGTGACAGCAGTAAGACAAGAGATAGAGAGGGGTGGGTAGACTGCATTTTCTTGGACTGTAAGAAGGCGTTTGACAGTTCCACATAAGAGATTAGTGCAAAAACTGGAGGACCAGGCAGGGATAACAAGGAAGGCACTACAGTGGATCAGGGAATACCTGTTAGGAAGACAACAGCGAGTCATGGTGAGTGGTGAGGTGTCAGAGTGGGCACAAGGGTCAGTCTTAGGACCGGTGCTGTTTCTGGTATTTGTGAACGACATGACGGAAAGAATAGACTCCGAAGTGTCCCTGTTTGCAGATGATGTGAAGTTGATGAGAAGAATTAAATCGGATGAGGACCAGGCAGAATTACAAAAGGATCTGGAGAGGTTGCAGGCATGGTCCAGCAACTGGCTCCTGGAGTTCAACCCCACCAAATGCAAAGTCGTGAAGATTGGGAAGGGCAAAGAAGACCGCAGAAGGAGTACATTCCAGAGGACTAGAGACTACAAATCTCACTCAAGGAAAAGGATCTTGGGGTGAGTATAACACCGGCCACATTTCCTGAGGCGCACATTAACCAAATAACTGCTGCAGCATACGGGCGCCTAGCAAACCTAAGAACAGCATTCCGACATCTTAATAAGGAATCGTTCAGGACCCTGTACACTGTGTACGTCAGTCTCATATTTGAGTATACAGCTCCAGTTTGGAACCCACACCTAGCCAAGCATGTAAGGAAGTTAGAGAAAGTGCAAAGATTTGCAACAAGAGTAGTCTCGGAGGTAAGGGGTATGTCCTACGGGGAGAGGTTAAGGGAGATCGATCTTACGACACTGGAGGAAAGGAGAGATAGGGGGGATATGATAACGACTTATAAAATACTGAGAGGAATAGACAAGGTGGACAGAGACTGGATGTTCCAGAGATGGGACACAGGAACAACGGGTCACAGTTGGAGGTTGAAGACTCACATGTATAACAGGGACGTTAGGAAGTATTTCTTCAGTCACAGAGTTGTCAAGATGTATTATAAAGCTCATGGAGCAGGAAGAGTGACCTAGTAGCGGCCAGTGAAGAGGCGGGACCAGGAGCTATGACTCGACCCCTACAACCACAACTAGGTGAGTACACACACACACGCACTCACACACACACACACTTTAAGACGAGGTATGATAAAGCTCATGGAGCAGGAATAGTGACCAAGTAGCGACCAGTGAAGAGACTGGGCCAGGAGTTATGAATCGACCCCTGCAACCACAACTAGGTGACTACACACACACACTGACATGCACACACACCCCTCGACCCCTGCAAGCAAAACTAGGTGAGTTCACACACACTCACACGTTAAAGGAACTGCAAAAAAATAAAATTATATAACTGCTTTTAACTTCACACATATATTATTAAATTTAGAGTTAAATCAGTGAGGAAAGATTAAAAAAATATATTAATATAATGAACACAGAAATATATTTATGGGAAAATAACTATAGTGTATGGGTGGAAAGATCGGAACTACCGTAGCTTACGGAATAATCCACACACAGTAATCATCTTTAGCCCGTCTCGTGGGAAACAAGTCAAAATCCACTACGCTCTAACCTCTGAGCTGTCAATAATACTCGTGAACACTGGTATTTCAAGCGGGAGTAGAATAAAAAATAGTTCTGAGCTTACAACAGCCATGTATGTACGTATATACATACATACATACATACATAAATACATACATACATACATACATACATACATACATACATACATACATACATACATACATACATACATACATACATACATACATACATACTAACATACATACATACATTCAACACATCCCTTGAAACTGGGCAGCTACCTGAGATATGGAAAAAGGCCAACGTAGTCCCCATCTTTAAAAAAGGAGACAGAAAAGAGGCACTAAACTATAGACCAGTGTCACTTACGTGTATAGTGTGCAAAGTCTTAGAGAAAATCATCAGGAAAAGAATGGTGGAGCATCTGGAGCAGAACAGGATAATCAACGCCAGACAGCACGGATTCAGGGAAGGCAAATCCTGTGTAACAAACCTCCTAGACTTCTATGATAAAGTAACAGAGGTAAGGCAAGAGAGAGAAGGGTGGGTTGACTGCATTTTCCTGGACTGCAGGAAGGCCTTCGACACAGTTCCTCATATGAGATTAGTTAAGAAGTTGGAAGACAAAGCGTGTATAACAGGAAGGGCACTGGAATGGATCAGGGAATACCTCACAGGGAAGCAACAACGGGTCATGGTGCGTGATGAGGTATCACAGTGGGCGCCGGTGACGAGCGGTGTACCGCAGGGGTCAGTCCTAGGACCAGTGCTATTCTTGGTATATGTGAATGACATGACGGACGGGATAGACTCAGAAGTGTCTCTGTTCGCAGATGATGTGAAATTAACGAGGAGAATCACATCGGATGAAGACCAGGCAGGACTTCAAAGAGACCTGGACAAGCTTGACATCTGGTCTAGCAACTGGCTTCTCGTATTTAACCCCACCAAATGCAAAGTCATGAGGATCGAAGAAGGGCAAAGAAGACCGCTGACACGTGTGTGAGTAACAATTGAGTCTTTGAACGATTTTATTCAGACACCAAATTTCCACCATTGGGAACAGAGCCACCAACATTCCACCAGTGGGAAGAGAGCCACCAACATTCCACCAGTAGGAAGAGAGCCACCAACATTCCACTAGTGGGAACAGAACCTAGGTGGACAGCCTAGCCTAGGTGGACAAGGCTACAAACCTCATCAAAGGAGAAAGACCTTGGGGTGAGTATAACGCCAAGCACGTCTCTGGAAACACACATCAACCAGATAACCGCGGCAGCATATGAGCGACTGGCAAACCTAAGATTAGCGTTCCGTTACCTTAACAAGGAATCGTTCAAGACACTGTACACCGTGTACGTCAGGCCCATACTAGAGTATGCAGCACCAGTCTGGAACCCACACCTGGTCAAGCACGTCAAGAAATTAGAGAAAGTGCAAAAGTTTGCGACAAGGCTAGTTCCATAGCTCTGGGGAATGCCATATGAAGAAAGGTTGAGGGAAATAGGACTAACAACACTGGAGGACAGAAGGGTTAGAGGAGACATGATAACGACATACAAAATACTGCGGGGAATCGACAAGATAGATAGTGACAGGATGTTCCAGAGAGGGAACACAGAAACAAGGGGACACAACTGGAAGCTGAAGACTGAGATGAGTCAAAGGGATGTTAAGAAGCACTTCTTCAGCCATAGAGTAGTTAGGAAGTGGAATAGTCTAGCGAACGATATAGTGGAGGCGGGAACCATACATAGTTTTAAGACAAGGTATGATAAAGTTCCTGGAGCAGGGAGAGCAGAGACCCAGTAGCGGACAGCGAAGAGGCGGGGCCAGGAGCTGAGTTTCGACCCCTGCAACCACAATTAGGTGAGTACATACATACATACATACATACATCATACATACATACATACATACATACATATATACATACATACATATATTCATACATACATGGCTGTGATAAGTTCAGAATTAATTTCATATATATGTCGTGCCGAATAGGTAAAACAAGAGATTTTGGCTTAAATAGCAAGCGAAAATAAGGCAAGCGAAAATTTGTGTGTGCAATAATTTCGCAAAAAATATTCTGAGACAAACGAAAAAAAAATCATTGTGTTTGTTAATTATTAAATTATTGTAAACTCATCTAAAATATATTTAATTGGATTGGGCTAAATTAAATTGCTCTTTTTATAATACGGTTAGATACGTTTTCTAAGGTTCTTTTGGTACAAAATTATTAATTTTTACATTAACATAAATGAAAAAAAAAAATATATATATATATATATATATATATATATATATATATATATATATATATATATATATATATATATATATATATATATATATATATATATAATATATATATATATATATATATATATATATATATATATATATATATATATATTTTACATGTCCGATAGAATATAGAATGGGGTCCACCTCTAGTGCAAATTGTGGGACCCATAGCCTCGGAGAAGTGGATAAAAGGCATCAAGGAAGAATATTTGGATTTCTTCCTGAAGCCGTTTGAATATTCCACTTCTCCTACCACCCCATCCTATATACACACATACATACATATAAATGCTTTTTTTTATTATATATATATATATATATATATATATATATATATATATATATATATATATATATATATATATATATATATATATATATATATATTTAAACGTAAAAGAAAATTTTAGAGAGGACTCAATTTTAAAGGAGTTCTCGCTAATTGACCAGTCTTACCTATTCGGCACGACATATATATATATATATATATATATATATATATATATATATATATATATATATATATATATATATATATATATATATATATATATATATGCAGGACAACCACTATGAAAAAATAGAGGAATTCCAAGCGCTTTCGTGACTAATCACCTTATCAAGGGACTATTCATATAGTTCCTTGATAATGTGAGTAGTCACGAAAGCCTGAATTCTTCTATTTTTCATAGTGTGTCTTGCATATTTTGATATCACCTGTTTACTGTGATCTTTTTGCAAAATATATATATATATATATATATATATATATATATATATATATATATATATATATATATATATATATATATATATATATATATATATATATATATATATTATATGTCGTGCCGATTAGGTAAAACTTGCGATTTTGGCTTAAATATCAACGCTCTTCTTGCCATATAAGACAAGTGAAAATTTGTATATGCAATAATTTCGCCAAAATCATTCTGAACATAACGAAAAAAATATATTTCATTGAGTTTGTTTATTATTAAATTAATGTTAACGTATCTAAAATATATTTAGTTGGGTTAGGCTAAATTAAATTGCGCTTGTTGTAATAAGGTTAGGTAGGTTTTCAAAGTTTCTCTTGGTACAAAATTATAAATTCTTACATTAACATAAATGGAAAATATATATCTTTAAACGTATCAGAGAAAATTTTAGAAAGGACTTAATTTTAGATGAGTTCTTGCTAATTGACCAGTTTACCTAATCGGCACGACATATATATATATATATATATATATATATATATATATATATATATATATATATATATATATATATATGTGCCGATTAGTAAACTTCGATTTTGGCTTAAATAGCAACGCTCACCTTGCCATATAGGACAAGTGAAAATTTGTGTATGCATAATTTCGCTAAAATCATTCTGAACATAACGAAAAATATATTTCATTGTATTTGTTTATTATTAAATTAATGTTAACGTATCTAAAATATATTTAGTTGGGTTAGGCTAAATTAAATTGCGCTCTTTGTAATAAGGTTAGGTAGGTTTTCAAAGTTTCTCTTGGTACAAAATTATAAATTCTTACATTAACATAAATGAAAAAATATATATTTAAACGTATAAGAGAAAATTTTAGAAAGGACTTAATTTTAGATGAGTTCTTGCTAATTGACCAGTTTTACCTAATCGGCACGACATATATATATATATATATAGTCGTGCCGATTAGGTAAAACTGGTCAATGCAACTCATCTAAAATTAAGTCCTTTCTAAAATATTCTCTTATACGTTTAAAATATATTTTTTCATTTATGTTAATGTATAATTTATAATTTTTACCGAAGGAAAACTTGCATAAACTACAACTCTTTATTAAACAAGTGCAAAGTTTGAATTTGCCAAACCTAACTAACATATATTTAGATTGTTAACATTAATTAATGTAAACAAACACAATGAGTAATAATTTTTTTCAGTTATGTATTCAAATGTTTTTGGACAAATTGCATAAATTTTCATCTTGTCTATATCTTAAAGTAGGAATTTGACTATTTAAGACCAAAATCGCAAGTTTTACCTAATCGGCACGACATATATATATATATATATATATATATATATATATATATATATATATATATATATATATATATATATATATATATATATATATATATATATATATATATATATATAATTTATCAAACTGCGACAGGCCAGGATTCGACCCCACGACACCTTGTATTGCCTCAAGAGACAACACAAATGACGTGTCACCCTGTCTACTACTCCATCGCGAAGGCGTAGTGGACAGGGTGACACGTACGTTGTGTTGTCTCTTGAGT
>WNWK01005860.1:95000-113791 GCA_009830355.1 Cherax destructor
TTGTGACCCCATCTAAAAATATGTTAAACAACCAAGGTGACATTACACATCCCTGTCTAAGACCTACTTTTACTGGGAAGTAATCTCCCTCTCTCCGACACACCCTATCCTAAGCCTCACTATCCTCATAAAAACTCTTTACAGTATTTAGTAACCTTGCAACATCTTGCAACATCTGCCACATTGCTCCCCTACCCACTCTATTATTTGCCTTTCCTAAATCCATAAATGCAATGAAAACTTCCCTACCCTTATGTAAATACTGTTCACATATATGCTTCAATGTAAGCACCTGATATACACATCCCCTACACACTCTAAAGCCTCCTTGCTCATCTGCAATCCTACTCTCTGTCTTACTTCTAATTCTTTCAACAATAACCCTACCATGCACTTTACCTGGTATACTCAGTAAACTTATTCCCCTATATTTTTTACAATCTCTTCTGTCCCCTTCCCTTTATATAAGGGAATTATACATGCTCTCTGCCAATCCGTAGGTACCTTCCCCTCTTTCATACATTTATTAAACAAAAATACCAACCACTCCAACACTATATTTTCTCCCCTGATTTTAACATTTCTGTCATGATCCCATCAGTACCAACTGCTTTACCCCATTTCATTCTACGTAATGCCTCACGCACCTCCCCCACATTCACATCTTGCTCTTCTTCACTCCTAAAAGATGCTATATCTCCCTGGCCAGTGCATGAAATTACTGCCTCCCTTTATTCATCGACATTTAGAAAGTCCTCAAAATATTCCCACCATCTACCCAATACCTCCAGCTCCTCATCAACTATCTCCCCTACTCTGTTTTAAACTGACAAATCCATTCGTTCCCTAGGCTTTCTTAACTTGTTTATCTCACTCTAATTTTTTTTCTTATTCTGAATAAAATTTCTTGACAGTGCCTCTCCCACTCTATCATTTATTCTCTTTTTGCACTCTCTCACAACTCTCTTCACCTTTCTTTTACTCTCTATATACTCTGCTCTTCTTATATCACTTGTGCTTTGTAAAAACCTCTCATAAACTACCTTTTTCTCTTTTATCGCACTCTTTACCTCATCATTTCACCAAACATTCCTCTTTCCTCCTGCACCCACCCTCCTATAGCCACAAACTTCTCACATTCTAATACTGCGTTTTTAAAACTATCCCATACCTCTTCAACCCCTCCCCCACTACCCATACTTGCACTAGCCCACCTTTCTGCCAAATTTTTTTTGTATCTCTCCCTAACTTCCTCCTTTCTAAGTATATAAACTTTCACCTCTCTCTTACTTACTGTTACCATTTTCCTTTTGTCCCAACTACCTCTTACTCTAACTTTAGCTACAATTAGAGAATGATCCGATATATCCATTGCTCCTTTATAAACATGTAAACCCTGAAGCCTACCCATCAACCTTTTATCCACCAATACATAATCTAACAAAATACTTTCATTACGTGCTATATCATATCTTGTACACTTATTTATCCTCCTTTTCATAAAATATGTATTACCTATTACCAAACCTCTTCATACACATAGTTCAATTAACGGTTCCCCATTTTCATTTACCCATGGCATTCCAGATTTACCTACTACTCCCTCTACAACATTTTTACCCACTTTCGCATTGAGATCCCCAACCACAAGTACTCTCTCACTTGGTTCAAAACTCCCCACGCATTCACTCAACATTTCCCAAAATCTCTCTCTCTCCTCTACACTTCTCTCTTCTCCAGATGCATAAACACTTACTATAACCCACTTTTCACATCTAACCCTTTTTTTACTCCACGTAATCCTTGAATTTATACATTTATATTCCTTCTTTTCCTGTCATAACTTATCCTTCAACATGATTGCCACTCCATCCTTAGATCTAACTCTGTTAGAAAACCATGACCTAATCCCATTTATTTTTCCCCGCTGAAACTCTCCTACCCCCTTCAGCTTTGTTTCACTTAGAGCCAGGACATCTAGCTTCTTTTCATTCATAACATACACAATCATTATTTTCTTATCATTCGCACTACATCCACGCACATTCAAACATCCCACCTTGACGGTTTTCTTATTTTTCTTTTTAGTAGAATATACGGGAAAAGGGGTTACTAGCCCATTGCTCCCGGCATTTTAGTTGACTCTTACGACACACATGGCTTATGGTGGAAAAATTCTTATTCCACATCCCCATGGATGTGAAAGGAAAAGTAATAAGAACAAGAACTATTAAGATAAAATCAAAGAAAACCCTGATGAGTGTACTCACCTAATTGTACTCACCTAATTGTGGTTGCAGGGGTCGAGACTCAGCTCCTGGCCCCGCCTTTTCGCTGTCCGCTACTGGGTCTCTGCTCTCCCTGCGCCATGAGCTTTATCATACCTTGTCTCAAAACTATATATAATTCCTGCCTCCACTATATCTTTCACTAGACTATTCCACTTCCTGACTACTCTGTGGCTGAAGAAATGCTTCCTAACATCCCTTTGACTCATCTGAGTCTTCAGCTTCCAGTTGTGTTCCCTTGTTTCTGTGTTCCCTCTCTGGAACATCTTGTCACTGTCTACCTTGTCGATTCTCCGCAGTATTTTGTATGTCGTTATCATGTCTCCTCTGACTTTCTTTCCTCCAGTGTTGTTAGTCCTATTTCCCTCAACCTTTCTTCATAGGACAGACCCCTGAGTTGGGGAACTAACCTTGTCGCAAACCTTTGCACTTTCTCTAGTTTCTTTACGTGCTTGACCAGGTGTGGGTTCCAGACTGGTGATGCATATTCTAGTATGGGCCTGACGTACACGGGGTACAGTGTCTTGAACGATTCCTTGTTAAGGTAACGGAACGCTAATCTTAGGTTTGCCAGTCGCCTATATGCTGCCGCAGTTATCTGGTTGATGTGTGTATACATAAACGTGTACATGCATGTGTAGTGTGACCTAAGTGTAAGTAAAAGAAGCAAGACGTACTTGAAATCTTGCATGTTTATGAGACAGATAAAAGACACCAGCAATCCTACCATAATGTAAAACAAATACAGGCTTCCGTTTTACACTCACTTGGCAGGACGGTAGTACCTCCCTGGGTGGTTGCTGTCTACCAACTTACTACTACAATATATATATATATATATATATATATATATATATATATATATATATATATATAAAAAATGTGTGTGTGTGTGTGTGTATATATATATGTTCTTGTTGGGGATAGTCAGATTAGGTACATGGATGGAGCCTTCTGCTTGAAAGATAGAAGTAGGAAACAGAGGGTTTGCTTTCCTGGGGCTGGGATGGAGGATATTGTTAGCCGTCTGGACGACATCATGAGAGGTAATGGGAGCAATCCTATTATCTGTCTCAGTGCTGGAGGCAACGATGTTGACAGATGTAGGAGTGAGAACCTGACTAGCAGGTATAGGTCAGCAATAGATATAATTAGGAAGAAGGGTGGGAACCCTGTCATATGTGGTATTTTACCAAGGAGAGGAGTTGGAAATGAATGATTGTCCAGGGCAACTGGTGTCAATTGCTGGCTGGACAAATACTGTAAGGAAAATGCAGTAACATTCATTGACAACTGGGACCTCTTCTATGGCAGAAATGACATGTATGCCAGGAATGGGGTTCACTTATCTAGGTCTGGGGGGGGGGCACTGGCAACTGCAGTGGAGGAAGCTGTAAAAGTCCCAGTGTAGTAATATTATGAGTTCTAGGGGAACTAGTTATAGGCAGAATAAGGTGGATAATGGAATGCCAGTGGCACTAGATGACAAGGACAGTAATAGGTATAGTGGAAAAACAGAAATGAGCATGAAGGGTAAAGGGAAAGGAGGGTCTTTAAATATATATTATAGTAATTGTCGTAGGAATAAGATGGACGAGTTGAGATTAGTTGTTAGTGCAGGTAACAGGGACATGCCTGCCGAATGTCACATTCAGGGTTTTAAATTGTTCCAAGTAGACAGAAGTATCGGGAAGGGGGGTGGGGTAGCACTCTATGTCCTTGATCATTTAAATTGTTGCATAAAAAACGAGTATAAACCTGAAATAATACATACAGAGTCTGTCTGGATAGAATTTTCAGAGAGGTGTGAAAAAATGACTTTAGGCGTGATATATCGTCCTCCAAACATAGATAGGGAACAAGGGAGACTACTTTGGTAGGAAATTGTTAAGGCCACAAGGCACGATAACGTAGTAAGTCTAGGAGACTTTAACTTTAGTCAGATTGATTGGAATTTCTTGACTGAGAATTTAGAATCTAACGACTTTTTAGAAGTAGTTCAGAATTGTTTTTTGAAGCAGTGTGTGACAGAACATACAAGGGGAAATAACCTACTTGATTTAGTTCTGGCAAACAAGGAAACCCTTGATATTAATTTAGAAATTACAGAGGAACTCAGCACAAGCGACCACAATTCAATTACCTTTAGCATTGAATGGATATATGATAGTAGGGATAATTTAGTAACGGTCCCAGATTTTCGCTTAGCAGATTACAATGGGCTTAGAGAACACTTATCATCTGTGGACTGGGGTAACGAAGAGAGGTATCAATATGACAGTTTTCTTAACACTATACAGGTTGCCCAAAGAACATTTATCCCATATAAAGAAATTAGATCAAGTAGAAATGACCCAAAATGGATGAATAATAGGCTCATATATCTTTTAGAGCAGAAGAAAGGAATTTATAGGCGCATCAGTGGTGAGGGTCATCTTATAAATCTGTATACTGACATTAAGAGGGACGTTAAGAAAGGGATAAGAAAAGCTAAACGGAATAAGATGGACGAGTTGAGATTAGTTGTTAGTGCAGGTAACATTGTTGCATTAAAGTTGCTAGGGATTCAAAAACTAACTCAAAAAGTTTTTTCCAGGTTTATAGAACAAAAGTTAGAGATAATATAGGTCCCCTTAAAATTAACTCTGGGCATCTTACTGACAAGGAGAATGATATGTGCTCTATTTTTAATAAATATTTTCTCTCGGTTTTCACACAGGAAGACACTAATAATATCCCAGTAATTAATTGTTATAGTGTCCCTGAATAAGATAAATTATGTAATATCACAGTCACTAGCAAAATGGTTATGAAACAAGTAGACCGACTGAAACAAAATAAATCGCTGGGTCCTGATGAGCTTTTTGCAAGGGTTCTTAAGGAATGCAAAATGGAACTCTGTGAACCATTAACAAACATTTTTAATCTATCTCTTCAAACAGGTGTAGTGTTTGATATGTGGAAGATGGCCAATGTAATTCCTATTTTTAAAGCAGGGGACAAGTCGTTACCGTCAAATTACCGCCCAATAAGCCTAACCTCAATTCTTGGTATATTACTAGAGTCAATTATAGCTGAAATCATAAGAAGCCATCTTGATAAGCATAATTTGATTAATGATACTCAGCATGGTTTCACGAGTGACCGTTCCTGTCTAACTAATTTATTAACCTTTTTTAGTAAAGCTTTCGAGGCTGTTGATCACGATAAAGAATTCGATATTGTTTATTTAGATTTAAGTAAGGCTTTTGATAGAGTACCACATCAGAGACTGTTAAAGAAAGTGGCAGCTCATGGCATTGGGGGAAAAGTGTTGTCATGGATCGAGTCATGGCTCACGAACAGGAAGCAGAGAGTGTGCATGAATGGGGTTAAATCCGAATGGGGATTGTAACAAGTGGAGTTCCACAGGGATCAGTCTTAGGCCTTTTGTTGTTTATAATATATATCAATGACCTTGACGAGGGAATTACTAGTGATATGAGGAAATTCGCGGACGACACGAATATAGGTAGGATAACTGATTCAAACATAGATGTCATGGAACTTCAGGAGGATTTAGACAAACTTAATTCGTGGTCAGAAAAGTGACAGATGCAGTTCAATGTAAATAAATGCAAGGTTCTGAAGCTCGGGAGTGTTCATAACCCAAGCACTTATAAGTTAAATAATGTAGAACTTAGCCATACAGATTGCGAAAAGGACTTGGGGTTATGGTAAGCAGCAGCTTTAAACCAAGAGACCAATGTAGATGAATGGTTCAGAGAACCTTGAGTCGACTCAAGGTTGAGGGACTGACCACCTCAAACTCCTCCTGTTCTTCATGATTCTCCTTTGTATGGACTTATGAAGCCACTGTGTGGCAAAACGTTTCCTCAATAAAGATACCCAAGTGTTGCATATGTGTCTAATTTACCAAGAGAGCAATGCATAAGCGTACGTAATAAGGCAAACAGATTACTGGGATTTATATCAAGAAGAGTAAGCAACATAAGTCCAGCGGTTATACTACAGCTTTATACATCATTAGTAAGGAATCACCTATATTATGCAGCTCAGTTCTGGTCTCCATTTTACAGAATGGATATAAATTCGTTAGAAAACATTCAGCGTAGAATGACAAAGTTAATTCATAGCATTAGAAATCTTCCGTATGAAGAAAAATTGAATTCCCTTAAATTGCATTCACTTGTAATACGAAGACTGAGGGGAGACATGATCGAAGTGTATAATTGGAAGATGGGTATTAACAAAGGGGATATAAATAAAGTCTTGAGGATATCTCTCCAAGAGAGAACCCGCAGTTATGGATTCATATTAGACAAGTTTAGATTTAGAAATGATATACGAAAGTATTGGTTTGGAAATAGGGTAGTTGATGAGTGGAACAGTCTGCCTAATAGAGGTATTGAGGCTAAAACCTTGGGTAGTTTCAAATTTAGGTTGGACAAATACATGAATGAGAGGGGTTGGATTTGAGTGGGTCTTGCACATGGGTAAATTTAATTTTCAGAGCTTAATGCTTGGGTAGCATTGGGTAGCACTTTATGTCCGTGATCATTCAAATTGTTGCATAAAAACGGGCATAAAGTCTGAAATAATGCATACGGAGTCTGTCCGGATAAAATTTTCAGAGGGGTGTGAAAAATTGATTTTAGGCGTGATATATCGTCCTCCAAACTTAGATAGGACACAAGGGAGACTACTCTGGGAGGAAATTGTTAAGGCCACAAGGCATGATAACGTAGTAATTCTAGGGGACTTTAACTTTAGTTAGATTGATTGGAATTTCTTGACAGGGAATTTAGAATCTAACGACTTTTTAGAAGTTGTTCAGGATTGTTTTTTGAAGCAGTTTGTGACAGAACCTACAAGGGGAAATAACCTACTTGACTTGGTTCTGGCAAACAAGGAATCCCTTGTTAATAATTTAGAAATTACAGAGGACCTCGGCTCAAGCGACCACAAGTCATATAAGCATTGAATGGATGTATGATAGTAGGGATAATTCAGTAACAGTCCAAGAATTTCGCTTAGCAGATTATATTGGGCTTAGAGAACACTTATCAACTGTGGACTGGGGTAACGAAGAGAGCTATGAATATGACAGCTTTCTTAACACTATACAGGCTTCCCAAAGAACATTTATCCCGTATAAAGAAATTAGATCAAGTAGAAATGACCCAAAATGGATGAATAATAGGCTCAAATATCTTTTAGGGCAGAAGAAAGGAATTTATAGGCGCATAAATAGAGGTGAGGGTCATCTTATAAATCAGTATACTGACATTAAGAGGGACGTTAAAAAGGGTATAAGAAAAGCTAAATGGGACTATGAAATTAAAGTTGCTAGGATTCAAAAACTAACCCAAAAGTTTTTCCAGGTTTATAGAACAAAAGTTAGGGATAAGATAGGTCCCCTTAAAAATAACTCTGGGCATCTTACTGACAAGGAGAATGATATGTGCTCTATTTTTAATAATTATTTTCTCTCGGTTTTCACACAGGAAGACACTAATAATATCCCAATAATTAATTTTTTTTGTGTCCCTGAAGAAAATAAATTATGTAATATTACAGTCACTAGCGAAATAGTTATGAAACAAGTAGACCGTCTGAAACAAAATAAATCGCCGGGTCCTGATGAGCTTTTTGCAAGGGTTCTTAAGGAATGCAAAATGGAACTCTGTGAACCAATATCTAACATTTTTAATTTAACTCTTCAAACAGGTGTAGTGTCTGATATGTGGAAGATGGCTAATGTAATTCCTATTTTTAAAGCAGGGGACAAGTCACTACCGTCAAATTACCGCCCAATAAGCCTGACCTCAATTGTAGGCAAATTACTAGAGTCAATTATAGCTGATATTATTAGAAGTCATCTAGATAACCATAATTTGATTAATGATACTCAGCATGGATTCACGAGGGGCCGTTCCTGCCTATCTAATTTATTATTTAGACTTTAGTAAGGCTTTTGATAGAGTACCGCACCAGAGACTGTTAAAGAAAGTGGCAGCTCATGGCATTGGGGGAAAAGTGCTGTCATGGATCGAGTCATGGCTGACCAATAGGAAGCAGAGAGTGTGCATAAATGGGGTTAAATCCGAATGGGGACTTGTAACAAGTGGTGTTCCACAGGGATCAGTCATAGGGCCGTTGTTATTTATAATATATATCAATGACCTTGACGAGGGAATTACTAGTGATATGAGCAAATTCTCCGACGACACGAAGATAGGTAGGATAATTGATTCAAACATAAATGTCATAGAACTTCAGGAAGATTTAGACAAACTTAATTCGTGGTCAGAAAAGTGGCAGATGCAGTTCAATGTAGATAAATGCAAGGTTCTGAAGCTCGGGAGTGTCCATAACCCAAGCACTTATAAGTTAAATAACGTAGAACTTAGCCATACAGATTGCGAGAAGGACTTGGGGGTGATGGTAAGCAGCAACCTTAAACCAAGACAGCAGTGCCTAAGCGTACGTAATAAGGCAAATAGATTACTGGGATTTATATCAAGAAGTGTTAGCAACAGAAGTCCAGAGGTTATATTACAGCTTTATACATCATTAGTAAGGCCTCACCTAGATTACGCAGCTCAGTTCTGGTCTCCATATTACAGAATGGACATAAATTCGTTAGAAAACATTCAGCGTAGAATGACTAAATTAATACATAACATTAGAAATCTTCCTTACGAAGAAAGATTGAAGACCCTTAAATTACATTCACTTGTAAGACGTAGAATGAGGGGAGACATGATCGAGGTATACAAGTGGAAAATGGGTATTAACAAAGGGGATATAAATAAGGTCTTGAGGATATCTCTCCAAGAGAGAACCCGCAATAATGGATTCAAGTTAGATAAATTTAGATTTAGAAAGGATATAGGAAAGTATTGTTTTGGAAATAGGGTAGTTGATGAGTGGAACAGTCTGCCTAGTAGGGTTATTGAAGCTAGGACCTTAAGTAGTTTCAAATTTAGGTTGGATAAATTCATGAGTGAGAGGGGTTAGATTTGAGTGGGACTCGCACATGAGTAAATAAAATTATCAAAGCTTATTTCTTGGGTAGCATTGAAAATTAGGCAGAGCAAATATTATGTTAGTGGGATGGATTGTGAAGGACCTGCCTAGTATGGGCCAACAGACCTGCTGCAGTGTTCCTCCTTTCTTATGTTCTTAAGCCCACTGCGTGGGCGAAACGTTGTCAATAAAGGATCACATTATACTGCGTATGTGTTTATTTTTCCGAGGTGTAGTCTTGCTCTTATATGCCTTCCTGTTGATGGTTTGTTTTTATAGTTCCTTTGTAATGTGAGATTCTTTCAATTATTCTATATATATATATATATATATATATATATATATATATATATATATATATATATATATATATATATATATATATATATATATATATATATATATATATATATATATATATTAGTTTACAATTAAATGCATGCTTTGTCTTGAACAGAATGGCGTATCATATGAAGAATAATGAAAAATCTGATAATGGTAATAAGATATCTCTGACAGCACATACTCCACTGACGAATCTTTTTCGTTATAACCAACGATCGTCTCCTCATATTTTTGCTTCATTTCGTCCTATCCAGTTTTGCTAGCGTTACGGCTACGCTGCATTCCTCATCCCAGAGCTGAAACTCATCTCAGTAGATGTAAGCAGAAAGTCACATAATGAAAAATAAACTTTTTTTCTTTATATAAGGCTTCATTCACTGGTGGCTTTATACAAGGTTTCATTAAATGGGGGATTTATCAGTTATTTGGTAATGAACCTAGTTAATAAAGCCCTTTTGAAGTAAAAGATTATTTGTTGTGTTTTGTTATCATTTGTTGGATTACAGTTATTCTTCAATATCAATATACGTATATTCTATAATTAATTGTTCTTCCTTCTAAAAACAAAAAAAATATATCTGTCCGCTTCAATTATGACCATTGTTGTTATTGTAAAATGTTGATCTTAAATCGCTAAATTCATGTGCGTCGTTCAGTGCAAGGAGTGGCGGAAGCTCGATTCTCCGTTTGCTGATTGCGATTTCGTTTTGATCCGATAAACTTTTAGTAATTGCTTATAACATAAGAAATTCATGTTCTGAAATTTCTGTCGATAATATAGTTTAAAGTTCTTAATTTACGTACCTTTATTTTCAAAATATTATTATGTATAATAAACATTTATATATATATATATATATATATATATATATATATATATATATATATATATATATATATATATATATATATATATATATATATATATATATATATATATATATATTTATATATATATATATTCAACAAGTCGGCCGTCTCCCACCGAGGCAGGGTGACCCAAAAGAAAGTAAATCCCCAAAAAGAAAATACTTTCATCATCATTCAACACTTTCACCACACTCATACATAATCACTGTCTTTGCAGAGGAGCTCAGATACGACAGCTGAGAATAGTCCCTCCCAGCTGTCACTATCTCAGACCCTCCTTTAAAGTGCAGGCATTGTACTTCCTTCAGTAACTTCTACCTATTCCATACACTTGCAACATTTGCCACATTGCTCCCTATCCACTCTATCATATGCCTTTATATATATATATATATATATATATATATATATATATATATATATATATATATATATATATATATATATATATATATATATATATATATATATATATATATATATATATAAATATAATATATAATATATAATATAATATTTAATATATATAAAGGCATATGATAGAGTGGATAGGAGCAATGTGGCAAATGTTGCAAGTGTATGGAATAGGTAGTATGTTACTGAAGGCTGTAAAAGTTTTTATGAGGATAGTGTGGCTCAGGTTAGGTGTATATATATATATATATATATATATATATAGGATGGAGGTCCACCTCTGGTGCAAATTGTGGGACCCATAGCCTCGGAGAAGTGGATAAAAGGCATATATATATATATATATATATATATATATATATATATATATATATATATATATATATATATATATATATATATATATATATATATATATATATATACAGTGGACTCTCGGTTTTCACCGAAAAAAAATTCAGAATAATGCTCTTTGAGTGCCGTTACCGAACGAATTTGTTCCCATAAGGACAAATGTAAAATAGATTAGTCATTTCAGAACCCATAAAAATACACTTACAAAAGCACTTACGTAAATACACTTACATAATTTTTCGAGTTTTTAGGTGACCAAAAACCGAGGGTCCACTGTATTTGTAATAATTTCTGGTCATGTGTTGGTGAGAAATTATAAATTAACAAAATATAATTGTTAACAAAACTTTATTATCAAAACGGATGAGCTTAGAAAATACATTCATATACGGAGCAGATTACGATACATTTTTTTTAATACTCCGTAGTCAAGTAGTTTCGAGTGCTGTCATGAAAAAAAAAAAACAGAATCAATCCCGGGCGACGCCTTTCACACTGGCAAGTCTCCTAACATCTACCCTGATCCACCTAGCAGTAAACAGATACTAAGCTGTTGATCAACTGTTGTAACTCACAACAATGAAAATAAACCATACTTTATAACCCTCCGGTGTACAAAAAATTGAATAAAGTGTTTCTTTTAATGTAACTCTTCATATCGGATGGTTTGCTAGGTTTAAATCCTATCGACTGCACAAAAGTCAGTAAAACTGCACGAGCTTGTACATCACCAGTCAAAAATACTTAATCGTCAAAGCAGGGACTCAGACGTCGTTACTGCTCTATCACCCTTTATCTTCCCTCCTCGCTGACGGCCCCACCTTTGTCTCAGAATCCCTCTTTGACTTTTTCACACGAACCGATTTATTACACAAACTTTGATAATATTTCCTTAAGCACTCCTCACAGCTCTTTCTAACTCTACCTCTGTTATCCTCTCCGCCCTTGCTACCCTAAGATCCAGCATCACCCCCTGCCCTCCAGCGTTGTATGACCCTAGTGGGTTTAGCACTTATTTTAATATAATACTACTACTAATAATAATAATAATAATAATAATAATAATAATATTAATAATAATAATAATAATAATAATAATAATAATAATAATAATAATAATAATAATAATAATAATAAATGTAGAGAATGAAAAAAAATTCTTGGTATATATACCCTGGCAGATCTCTCGATGTATATGGGATGGGAAATGCCCACTTCTCGATGTATATACACTGAGAGACATGCCTCTCGGTGATTTCACTGAAAGATACATACCGGTCGGTGTATATACCATAAAACGAGACTAAATAAAATAAAAACAGTCAATTAACATTATAATCAGGAAAGAGCACTAGACTCGTACGAGGTCATACCACACATGGAAAATGAGAAGCAATTAGAGTCGACCCAAGGGAAGAGGAGGACTGTTTCACTTCTTTGGTACCAAGAGCCCGCTCACTGGCATCAAGGTACCTCCCAGGAGGGATGACAATTCAAAACCCTAACCCCATCAACCCCCAGATAACCGTAGTGAATGGAATGAATTACTCATTGTCATTTTCCATGATTTTTGCTCTACCATACTACTCAGGTTGAGGATTATACAGTAAAATTATTCTTGAGAATTTGAAGACTCGCAATATGAGAGAAACACTATATGAGGAAAACAAAGGCTATATTATACTACCTCGGACAATGTGGGCACTTGATTGTTTTAAAAGATAATACTTTCTCTATTATTATATATATATATATATATATATATATATATATATATATATATATATATATATATATATATATATATATATATATATATATATATATATATATAATAGTATATATATATATATATATATATATATATATATATATATATATATATATATATATATATATATATATATATATATATATATATATATATATACTATATGTGTATGTGTCGTGCCTAATAGGTAAAGCTGGTCAATTAGCAAGAAATCTAAAATTAAGTCCTTTCTAAAAAAAAATTCTTATACGTTTGAAAAAATAATTTTTTCCTTAATGTTAATGTAAAAAATTATAATTTTGCACCAAAAGAATCTTAGAAAACTTACCTAACCTTATTATAACAAGCGCAATTTAATTTAGCCTAATCTAACTATATATATTTTTGATACGTTTACAATAATTTAATAATAAACAAACACAATGAAATATATTTTTTTCGTTATGTTCAGAATGATTTTTGCGAAATTATTGCATACACAAATTTCCACTTGTCTTATATGGCAAGAAGAACGTTGCTATTTAAGCCAAAATAGCAAGTTCTGATATTCTTCTTTTGTCCCCACTTCCCCCTCGCCCCTAGTGGGTCCTTACCTGAGAGTCTGAACTAACTAACTAACTGCCTATTCGGCACGACAAATATATATATATATATATATATATATATATATATATATATATATATATATATATACGTATATATATATATTTTATCATTAAAATATAGGAGAGTACCACCTCTAGAACTTGCTGGGGACCCTCATCCTCAGAGAAGACAATAAACGTTTCTCAGGGAAAACTCGAGGTTCTCCCCGGAGCTGTTTGAATATTTTCTTCTCCTATCACCCCTATATATATTATATAAGTGCATATATTTATATATATATATATATATATATATATATATATATATATATATATATATATATATATATATATATATATATATATATATATATATATATATATATATATATATATATATATATATATATATATATATACGTATTTGTATATAACCGTCGTGCGAATAGGTAAAACTGGTTATTTAGCAAGAACTCATTTAAAATTAAGTCCTTTCTAAAATTTTCTTTTATATTTTTAAAGATAAAAAAAATCATTTATGTTAATGCAAAAAATAATAATTTTGTACTAAACAATATTTAGAAAACTTACCTAAACTTATTATAACAAGCACAATTTAATTTACCCTAATCAAACTAAATATATTTTAGATAAGTTTGCAATAATTTAATAATTAAAACACAATAATAATGAATACACAATTTTCGGAATTATTGCATACACAAATTTTAGCTTGTCTTATTCGGCAAGAAGAACAGCGGTGCTATTTAAGCCAAAAATCGCAAATTTTACCTATTCGGCACGACATATATGTATAAAGTGTGTATGTGTGCGTGTGTGCGTGAGAAGAGAGAGAGAGAGGAGAAGAGAGAGAGAGAGAGAGAGAGAGACGCTTATACTACTCTTTACACATAATATTCGAAACTAATAACTGCTCTTTAAATCTTAAGATACGTTACACACCAATCCTGCTGTTTTTATTTTACATTGTTTTAGTATTTAGTTGACACTGAGTTATCACGCTCCCCGTGGGATCTAAGCTTATTTATGCATTTGGCATTACATAATTACATTTTTTGTGTTTTAATGTATATCAGTTCCACGTACTATATGGCACGATTAGCAGATCACACCTGCACGAAATCTGTGATAAAGAAAAAAACAGGATTTAAGAAAAATCACGACAAGTGGTAATAAATTAAATAATGAGCTTAGTTACATACAGTGGTACCCCGGTTTACGATGGTCCCCAAACTCACCCTTTTATGTAAGTTTATTTTTTTAAATGCTTTTGTAAGTGTAATTTTGGGGGTCTAAAAGGACTAGTCTATTTTACAACTTTTCTTAAGGAGATAAATTCGTTTGGTAATGGCACTTGAACAGCATTCTGGAATGAAAAAATATCGTAAACCGGGGTATCACTGTATTCCCTTTTCATATTACTTTAGGAACCCATTGGTAAAAACGAAAGAAAACGAATTTGTTATTGGTTACAGAAAATGGGAATTTCTAAATGTTTACCTTCTCGGGGAGATTGATCGTTGGGGGTCTTACCTAATGTGAGCTTCTCCCCTGAGTCTGGGGGTAGAGTGAACCCCAGCAACGCCATGGACGAAATGAGGACGCAGGGCATGATGAGGTTACTGAAGTAGTAGAGCGTCCGTCGTCGTATGTGGATCTCGAAGGTGACATCCACATAGATCTCCGGGCAGCAGGTGTAGGAGAGAGTGTTTCTCTTCCCTGGCACGGCTGTCATGAGAGAAGTGAAGCCACGTTCATTATTCTGCCAAATTGTATTTCACAATGTCATATATATAGTATATATATATATATATATATATATATATATATATATATATATATATATATATATATATATATATATATATATATATATAGGATGGGTCCACCTCTGGTGCAAATTGTGGGACCCATAGCCTCGGAGAAGTGGATAAAAAAGCTTCAAGGAAGAATATTTGGATTTCTTCCTGAAGCCATTTGAATATTCCACTTCCTCTACCACCCCATCTTTTCATTCTTTTTTTTACCAATAGGTATATATTATTACATAATATGGTACAAAAGATATATTATTGTCTTCTCTGAGGATGAGAGTCCCTAGTTAAGTTCAAGAGGTGGTACCTCTCTATATATATGTCGTGCCGAATAAGTAGTTCAGTTCAGTTCAGACTCTCAGGTAAGGACCCACTAGGGGCGAGGGGGAAGTGGGGACAGAAGAAGAATAGCCGGTGAGAGGAAGAACTGAAGGAGAAGAGAAAGAGTCAGGACTAAACCCAACAGTCTAACTACTATTGGCTTTTAAGACTTTTCGAATAAGTAAGTTAGTTAGTTAGTAAACTTGCGATTTTGGCTTAAATAGCAACGCAATTCTTGCCGAATAGGGTAAGCTAAAATTTGTGTATGTAATAATTTCGCTAAAAATATTCTGAATCTAACGAAAAATATATATTTCATTGTGTTTCTTTATTATTAAATTTTTGTAAAGTTATCTAAAATATATTTAGTTGGATTAGTGTAAATTAAATTGCGCTTGTTATAATAAGGTTAGGTAAGTTTTCTAAGGTTCTTTTAGTACAAACCTATTAATTTTTACATTAACATAAATGAAAAAATATATCTTTAAACGTATAAGAGAAAATTTTATAAAGTACTTAATTTTGAATGAGTTGTTGCTAACTGACCAGTTTTACCTAATCGGCACGACATACTATATATATATATATATATATATATATATATATATATATATATATATATATATATATATATATATATATATATATATATATATATATATATATATATATATATATATATATATATATATATATATATATATATATATATATATATATATATATATATATATATATATATATATATATGTCGTGCCGATAGGTAACTTCGATTTTGGCTAAATAGCAACGCTCACCTTGCCATATAAGACAAGTGAAAATTGGTGTATGCAATAATTTCGCCAAAATCATTCTAAACATAACGAAAAAATATATTTCATTGTGTTTGTTTTTATTAAATTAATGTTAACGTATCTAAAATATATTTAGTTGGGTTAGGTTAAATTAAATTGCGCTTGTTGTAATAAGGTTAGTAGGTTTTCAAAGTTTCTCTTGGTACAAAATTATAAATTCTTACATTAACATAAATTAAAATATATCTTTAAACGTATAAGAATTTTTTTTAGAAAGGACTTAATTTTAAATGAGTTCTTGCTAATTGACCAGTTTTACCTAATCGGCACGACATATATATTAATAAAACTGAAATTTTAAAGAAGAAATTTCTACCTCAATTTCATCTTCGTTAAAATATGTTAGTTTCATACATGGATCCAAACCAGTGTCTAGAAAGAATAAACTCTGACATTTGAAGTATGCCCAGCGCACATTCCCCTAAGGATTGAGAAGAAATAAACTAGAGATAGACGCTCCCTCTACAGGCGAAGATGAAGAATCACAGAATTTTTCAGTGGGACTTGACTATCTGAAATGCGGAAGGAAAAACTGACTACGGAAATAGAAAATGCTGATTAGCATTTTCTATTTCCGTAGCATTTTCTATTTCCGTAGCATTTTCTATTTCCGTAGCATTTTCTATTTCCGTAGCATTTTCTATTTCCGTAGCATTTTCTATTTCCGTAGCATTTTCTATTTCCGTAGCATTTTCTATTTCAATGTTATTTATAGCTAAAAGCTATAAATGACATTGAAAGAAATCCCCAAAATTTCTTTTCATTTGCCATAATAAAGCAATAATCACATACTATTTCCGAGGCTTGTTTAAACAAGTTGGGACTTATCTATTTACAATCATCAGTATAAGTCCCAACTTGTTTAAACAAGCCTCGGAAATAGTATGTGATTATTGCATTATGGCAAATGAAAAGAAATTTTGGGATTTCTTTCAATGTCATTTATAGCTTTTAGCTATAAATAACATTGAAATAGAAAATGCTACGGAAATAGAAAATGCTACGGTAGTGTTTAGGTTAAGTCAGAAATTTTGAAGATGTTCATAAAAAAATCATTCGAATTGTCAGTTTTGAGTCTGATCAACGGCTCACTAAATGCAGTCATATTCAGACTTCAGTATAGCACTCATCTATTTACAATCATCAGTATGAGTGCTATACTGAAGTCTGAATATGACTGCATTTAGTGAGCCGTTGATCAGACTCAAAACTGACAATTCGAATGATTTTTTTATGAACATCTTCAAAATTTCTGACTTAACCTAAACACTACTGTGCTTTGAAATAGCCACTGACAATATGCCTACGCACTCTGCCCCAAGTTCAGACTTATGAAGCCCTGAATTCATCAATAACCGCAATGCCTTATGTACGTTATGGAGAGGGATCCTTCACACTGGGCTCATCCCAGAGTCACTAAAAAAACGGATATTGCCCCACTCCACAAAGGTGACCGAAAACGAATAGCAAAGAATTATAGACCGATAGCTCTAACGTCCCATATCATAAAAATCTTCGAAAGGGTTCTAAGAAGCAAGATCGCCAACCACTTGGATTCTCAACAGTTGCAGCATGGGTTCAAAGCAGGTCGTTCCTGTCTCTCACAACTACTAGACCATTATGACATGGTTTATGATGCACTGAAAGACAAACAAAATGCATATGTAGTATATACATACTTTGCAAAAGCCCTCGACGAATGTGATCATGGTGTATTAGGGCACAAAATGCTTCCGTTCTTAGCTACCTGAGATTGGATGATGGTTTCCCTCGACTACGAGCAGCTATATCTCCAACTTAAGGCGGAATTAACGGAAGCTAGAAGAGAAATTCAACGATTGAAGGGTATATGCAAGGATTATCCCCGGAACAATGTCGCCTATGATCAGACCAACGAATGGATGTTAGTCAGTTCTGAAGGGATGAAGCTGAAGTTGAAGAAGGTCAAGGAGACTGCTGTGAAAACCAGCAACTCGTTTTCCTTGTTATCAGACGAATGTGAAGACATCCCAGCGAAGACCATCTCTACAAAGACCGTCGAGTACGTCATGCACACCGCCAGTCGAGGTAAGAACATTGTTTTAGTTGGGGATAGTCATATTAAGTTTATGGATAGGGAATTT
>WNWK01005861.1:0-10000 GCA_009830355.1 Cherax destructor
TTGTGTCTACTGTGCATGATGCATCACTGTTTGTCTACTGTGGCATATATCACTGGTTCTATGTATATGAATGTCACTTTGTGTCTACTGTACATGGTGGATCACCGTTGTGTATACTGAAAGCATGTTTGATCACTGTTTTGTCTACTGTAGCATGTTTGATCACTGTTGTGTCTACTGTAGCATGATGGATCACTGTTGTGTCTACTGTAGCATGGTGGATCCTTTGTGTCTTTTTCTAGCATCTTGAATCACTTTGTGTCTACTGTAGCATGTTGGATCACTGTTGTGTCTACTCTAGCATCTTGGATCACTGTTGTGTCTACTGTAGCATGGTGAATCACTGTTGTGTCTACTCTAGCATCTTGAATCACTGTTGTGTCTACTGTAGCATGTTGGATCACTGTGTCATCTCTGTCACACTTTCTGAACATTTTGTTCAATATTTACCACTTCACACACACCACACACACACACACACACACACACACACACACACACACCCCAAATACACACACACACATACACACACACACACACACACACACGCACACACACACACACACACACACACAACAAAAGCGATGATTGACACACTGGCAGTAGTGGCCTGAAGGGCTTGTGCGAGCAGGGCGAAGCTACTGATCATGAGTGACTTAACCATAAAGAAATTGATTTAGAGAACTTAGAGCCACACGGGGGCCATGAAACGTGGAGGGCTAAGATGCTGGAGGTGTACTGGAAAATCTCATGTACCAACACGTAAAGGACACTACCAGAGAGAGGGAGAGGACGAACCAGCGAGACTGGACTTAGTATTCACCCTGAGTAGTGCAGATATTGAGGACATCACATAATGAAAGCCCCTTGGGGCCAGTGATCACATGGTTCTAAGTTTCGAATACATAGTAGATTTACAAGTGGAGGGGAAGCAGGAGGGCTGCAGAACGAAGCCAAACTACAAGAAAGGGACTATGTGGGCATGAGGAACTTCCCACGGAGTTCAGTGGGACAGAGAGATGGCAGGGAAGTCAGTAGACGTGATGATGGAATATGTGACAACAATTTGCAAGGAAGCTGAGAAGAGGTTTATACCCAAGGGTAACAGGAGAAGCAAAAAAGACAGGATGAGCCCATGGTTCACCCAAAGGTGCAGGGAAGCCAAAACCAAGAGTACAAGGGAATGGAAGAGGTACAGAAGGCAAAGAACCCCGGAGAATAAGGAGAGCAGTCGTAGAGCCAGAAAAGAATATGCACAGATCAGAAGGAGGCCCAAAGACAGTACGAGAATTACATAGCAGCGAAAGCCAAATCTGACCCAAAGCTGCTGTACAGCCACATCAGGAGGAGAACAACAGTCAAGGACCAGGTGATCAGGCTGAGGAAGGAAGGAGGGGGTCACAAGAAATGACCACGGAAGTGGTGAGGAGCTCAACATGGGGATTCAAAGAGGTGTTCACAGAGGAGATAGAAGGGCCTCCAGAAAGGAGGAGAGGTGGGGTACACCATCAGGTGCTGGACACAATACACACAACTGAGGAGGAAGTGAAGAGGCTACTAAGCGAGCTAGATACCTCAAAGGCGATGGGGCCGGATAACATCTCTCCATGGGTCCTGAGAGAGGGAGCAGAGGAGCTATGTGTACCCCTAACAACGATATTCAACACATCTATCGAAACAGGGACACTACCTGAGGTATGGAAGACAGCAAATGTAGTTCCAATTTTTAAAAAAGGAGACAGGAACGTAGCACTAAACTACAGACCAGTGTCACTGACATGTATAGCATGCAAGGTCATGGAGAAGATAGTCAGGAGAAGAGTGGTGGAGCACCTAGAAAGGAATGAGCTTATCAACGACGGCCAACACGGTTTCAGGGACGGGAAATCCTTTGTCACAAACCTACTGGAGTTCTACGACAGGGTGACAGCAGTAAGACAAGAGAGAGAGGGGTGGGTAGATTGCATATTCCTGGACTGTAAGAAGGCGTTTGACACAGTTCCACACAAGAGATTAGTGCAAAAGCTGGAGGACCAGGCAGGGGTAACGGAAGGCACCACAATGGATCAGGAATACCTGTCAGGAAGACAGCAGCGAGTCATGGTACGTGGTGAGGTGTCAGAGTGGGCGCCGGTGACGAGCGGGGTTCCACAGGGTCAGTCCTGGGACCAGTGCTGTTTCTGGTATTTGTGACCGACATGACGGAAGGAATTGACTCCGAAGTGTCCCTGTTTGCAGATGATGTGAAGTTGATGAGAAGAATTCAGTCGGACGAGGACCAGGCAAAACTACAAAGGATCTGGACAGGCTGCAAGCCTGGTCCACAATTGGCTCCTGAGTTCAACCCACCAAGTGCAAAGTCATGAAGATTGGGGAAGGGCAATGAAGACCGAGACGGAGTCAGCCTAGGGGGCCAGAGACTGCAATCCTCAATCAAGAAAAAAGACCCTAGGGTGGTATAACACCAGGAACATCTCCTGAGGCGCACATCAACCAAATAACTGCTGCAGCATACGGGCGCCTAGCAAAATAAGAACAGCATTCCGACATCTTAATAAAGAATCGTTCGGACCCTGTACACTGTGTACGTTAGGCCCATACTGGACTATGCAGCACCAGTTTGGAACCCATACTAGCCAAGCACGTGAAGAAGCTCGAGAAAGTACAAAGGTTTGCAACAAGACTAGTCCCGGAGCTAAGGGGATGTCCTACGAGGAGAGGTTAAGGAAATCGACCGACGACACTGGAGGACAGGAGAGATAGGGGGACATGATAACGACATATAAGATACTGAGAGGAATTGACAAAGTGGACAGAGACAGAATGTTCCAGAGATGGGACACAGCAACAAGGGGACACAGTTGGAAGTTGAAGACTCAGATGAATCACAGGGATGTTAGGAAGTATTTCTTCAGTCACAGAGTGGTGGGAAGTGGAATAGTTTAGGAAGTGACGTAGTGGAGGCAGGCTCCATACATAGCTTTAAGAAGAGGTGTGATAAAGCTCATGGCGCAGGGAGTGACCCAGTAGCGGCCAGTGAAGAGGCGGGGCCAGGAGCTATGACTCGACCCCTGCAACCACAGCAACTAGGTGAGTACACACACACACATATACATATACACACACAAACAAACACTTCCAGAAGCTCTTCTTAAGCTCAAATAATTTTAAATGTTTTTCCTACTTTGCCGGTTATTATTATTATTATTATTATTATTATTACTTTATTTTCTTGTTATATCCACAGTAATAATTTAGTTCATAAAGGAAAAATATAAAATATCCTTCATCCAAAGAATATGTTAATTATAGTTATTAAATTTGTGGTTTATTTTACACTTTAAAACCTGTTCCCTCGTTCCTTCTGGTGATTACAACACGTTCTCTCTCACTTAATTCAAGATAACTGTATAAATGCTGGAAGATGATAACATGATATTTATCATCTTGTACATGTCATCCTGTGACTCGGCTATCATGTCAGCTTGTACATGTCATCCTCTGAACTGTCAAGATGCCTGATACCTGAAGGACTTTTCCGGGGTTGATCACCCCCACTGCCCTGTCACAGAACAGCCCTCCTGGAGAATCAAGGCTTGATAAACCAGACTGTTACTGCTGGCCGTGTGGGTGATTTTAGGCATAGAATAAGCGTGAATGCAATATAAAAAAAACACTGTTGGTCTTGGGATACTCATCTTTCTGTTGGCAGCTCAGAACCCCAGCAGCCGCGGTTCTTAGGGTCTCCTTCGACGTCGGTTATCTTAGTTCCCACTGGGCTGTAATAGAGTGGGTTACTGTAATCACACGCCCTCCTGATAATATTACAGTGTGTCCAGATTATACTAGGTTATACCTGTGTTTGGGCGTTGGCCAGCCCATGACGGAATCGATGTTTATCACTACTCCCGTGGCACCTAACCCTAGGCACTGCAGTGACATCGTTAGGCTGATGGTGGGAGAAATAGAACTTACCTGGCTCATTGTAGTGGGAGCCCTTGACGTTATTGTGTCGTTGAAGCTTGTATCGATGGCTTGATTGACCTGACCATCAGTCGTCCACAAGTTCACCTTGTGTGCTGTATCTGTGGATATTGTACACAGTACCGAGAATTACTAGCGATACCTCACTGTTCAGAGATAATATAGGTTAACATTTCAACACAGTATCATCGCTTCAGTTCTCCTTAATATTCGTTCGAACACGAATAAGCGACACGGGGAATACAGTGTTCTGCCATGGTTTACTCACTCACTAATATGTTCGGAATCATTCATGGCAGGGAGAGTATCTGGTGCTCGTGCGCGTAGGAGAGTTACATATTTGCGATATCTCTTCCCCAGTTCTTCCTGGAGATTGTGAACGCACGACTTGAGTTTCTTTGAGTACACACTCATACGGCCACGAATATTTCTACGCCAAAACAGCATGGTGTCACTGGCAATACTTGGTCACTCGCTACATTGTTGATTTTCTGCTGACATAATGTCTACGGGCGTAGGTGCGAGCTCTGATGACTTAACTGGATCAGAGAGTGTGGATTCCTTGACTCCAAGGTGCGGGTTGTCTCCACAGGCCACACTAAGTCCAACATATGAACCACAGACCATCTAGTCAGACTCAGATTTCACTAACATGTCCAGTTCTCTCTTGAAGACAGACAGAGGTTTGTTGATAATTTTCTTTATGCTTTGATTCTCTCTTAGTGTACTCAGTATGCGAAGCTTTTTACTGGGCGTATTATGCACCATCTACAAAGTCTCTTGTTGTCATATGGAGTGATTCCGATGGTCAAGTTAGGATCTAGTTCCTATAGGATTTTCCAGGTGTATATTATTATGTATCTTTCTCGTATAAGGTCCAAGGAATACAGTTTAAGGACCTTCAAGCTATCATGTCATCTTGCACATGTCCTCTGATTCAGCTATCATGTCACCTTGTACATGTCCTCCTCTGATTCAGCTATCATGTCACCTTGCACATGTCTCTGATTCAGCTATCATGTCACCTTGTACATGTCCTCCTCTGATTCAGCTATCATGTCCTCATGTCCTCTGTTCAGCTATCATGTCCTCATCCTCTGATTCAGCTATCATGTCACCTGACATGTCCTCTGATTCAGCTGCTTATCAATTTTTCATTCTTGCATTTTTTATCTTACAATTATTTTTTAATCACTCTTGATATTGGTATCTAAATTTGAGTTGCGATGCCAACCCACTTGTTGCAAGATAGCTATTGAATGAACGATGGTGAATGTGTTTCTTTTTTCTTTGGGTCGCCCTACCACGGTGGGAAACGGCCGATGTGGTAAGAAATAGTTTGATGTGTTTCAATCCCTGGAAAGTGTTTTTTGGATTGAAACATTTTCTGTTTTAGGCTGAAGTTTTATCTTTCTTTTTCTCCAGGTCTTGCAGCAGTTGCTTGAAGATTCCTTCTGTTTATTGCTCTACTGTGTATTTGTTTTAGAAGGAAAATATATTATTTCTTCTGCATTCTATGCTGCAGAACGCTTCATGTGTTTTATTTGTGGTGCTCAGTGCAGTGTTTGTGTCACTTAATTTCCTTGCAATACCATTGTTTATGTCTTATTCTTATTTATGTCTTCTTCTCTCTCATCTTATACTTCGGTAACATGACGTTGCCAGCGGAGTATAATGACCTTCAACAAGGGCATTCAAATTATACGTGTTAACTATTTCTTCTTTTCTGGTCAGTCTTTACAACTCCTGCCTATGTTTACTCAACAGTAAACATAAACCTGGGTGTTAGTAGCCTGTCGTGGGTAGTGTCCTAGCGGTTGATGGTATCCTGGAGGTTGATGGTATCCTGGAGGTTGTGGTACCCTGGAGGTTGGTGGCATCCTGGAGGTTGATGGTACCCTGGAGGTTGGTGGTATCCTGGAGGTTGGTGGTACCCTGGAGGTTGGTGGTATCCTGGAGGTTGGTGGTATCCTGGAGGTTGGTGGTACTCTGGGGGTTGGTGGTACCCTGGAGGTTGGTGGTACCCTGGAGGTTGGTGGTATCCTGGAGGTTGTGGTACCCTGGAGGTTGGGGGTACCCTGGAGGTTGTGGTATCCTGGAGGTTGTGGTACCCTGGAGGTTGGTGGTATACATTGATGTTAATTTTCTGACATTTTTACACACACACACACACACACACACACACACACACACACAGGAAGCGTGATTGGGTCTGGTGTATGGGTTATAGAAGAGACATTCATAGTTGAGGAAAGGAGCAGTGAAAAAAATATGGGTATATCCACAATGAGCTTGTATGTAGGGTTGACGATATGAACGAGACGAGAGTAGAAACTCTGATGAAAGAAGAAGAGGAGGACACGAGGCACAGAGCCCTCATGTTGTTCAGGTTGAATGATATAAGAGAACCTCGAACATAGAATTATAGACCAGATAGAAGAACTGGAAGCTGCATTTGAGACTAGCAAAATCTTTGTTTTTTTTCCTGAGTAGGAACATATATGGAAGTTAAGACGAGGCCAATGTAAATTCTGTGTGCAAGGTCCAAAGCAAGGAACCTGATAATGAGAAGGAGATGAATTCTTAGGCAAGGTCAACACAGTCTGTGTCAAGGAAGATGGGACAAGGGAGGGAGGGAAGAAAGGCAGAAACGAAGACATGGCAATAGAAAAGGAAACAACAGGAGAATATAGGAGGGAACAAACAACGTATCAAAGAAGAATGGGATCAACTGAAAGGGTCATGGAAATGCCCCCATCACTTCACAGAGAAGTGAACAACACAGTATGGTACTCATATTAAATGGAGTCACCTACAAATGTGAAATTATAAAATAAAGGACATTAGACGAAACCCTGATATTATAGTTATTACTGAGACAAAGTTCTCGGAAATAATAACAAATGTAATATTTCCAGAGTGCTACCAAATAGTAAGAAAAGACAGGTAAAATAAAGGAGGGGAAGCAGAGTAGTACTACATGAAGTCTACCTGGAGTGTGTACCGAGCGTCAATACCCTCGGGGCCCCTCTCCCTGAAATGACGAAATTTGAGGAACTAAGAAACCTTAAAATAGGATTTCAGGATTATATAGCAAAAGTAATACTGTTAGAGACATATAGTCCACCGCCATAAAACAGGAGGCCAAGGGACGAGTACGATCACAATAACAGGACAATGATTACATACTGGAGATAGTGGCAGAGAGAGAGCAAGAAACAAAGATAAACTCCTAGTACTAGGAGATTTAACCATAATCAGATTGACGGGAAGATTGGAACCCTCATGGAAGATTAGAACATGGAGAGCGAAACTTACGTAAGTAGTAATGAAGAATTTCTGAGACATTATGTAATGGAAGCAACAAGAGTACGAGAGATGAGTCAGTAAGACTTAACCTGGTGTTTACACGAAGAAAATATGACACAGCTGAAATTACTTACAGAGTTTCACTTGGCGGTGTAACTGGGAATGAAGAAAGAAATGGAGAAGGGGGGATATGATTATCAAGGAATAAGAAACTTTCTGAAAGAAGTGCAATACGACAGGGAATTGAAGGCCAAAACTGTACATGTAAGAATGTAACTAGTAAAATCAAATTACCAAAAAAGCAAAGATTTGTACCAAATATGTTAAAAAAGAAACAGGTACATAAGAGAAAGGGAAATTACAAGAATGCTTGGAAGAAATATAGAGGAAATCGAGCCACAAAAAAAGGGAAACAAGCAGGAGAGCCAAGAACGAATACACAAGAATAGGGAAAAAAAGTGAAAGACAGTTTGAAAACGATATAGTATCAAAGGACAAGACAGAACCAAAGTCACTCCACAGAAACATAAGAAGAAAACTCAATTGTGAAGGGCCAAGTGATAAGGATGAAGAAGGAAATGGGACACTAATGGAGAATGACAGAGAAATATACAAGACCTTAGCAAAAATATTCAGAGAGATCTATACAGATGAAGGCGGAGAGATACCAGAAGGTAATGTAAATACACCAGATTACAAGTGTTACAAAGCATCAACTTGCCAGAAGTGATGAGATCACTAAGCAAGTTTGATATAACAAAACCAGTGGAACCAGACAGTACATATCTATGTGCGATAGAAGGAGTAAAACCAGTGTGGGATCCAGTAGCAAACATATATAACCAGTGTCACCAGTCAGAGAGTAGCAGTTCGGGGTGAGAGAGAACGAGAGGAAGTACAGGGATGGGTTCCTCGAGGATCAGTTCTAGGACTCCTACTGTTCCTAATATGTGAATGACCTGCCAGAGGGGATCAAGTCCTATATGATGAAAACTAAGAACAGGAGATGATAGTGATTAACTGCAGTGAGACTTGAAATGACTAAAGATGTGTTAAACAAGTGACTTCACGAGTCACTTGAGTGAGGGAAGATCGGACGCAGAGTTCAGCGTATTGTAAATATCTGAGAGTGAAAAGGACTTTGAAGGCGAATAAAACACCAAGAATTTCGCTGGAAATACAAAAAAATGGTATAGCGTCAGTGGCATATGCAAGATTAGCAAACCTCGAAGAACTTTTCAGAAATCTGAATAAAGAATTCTTCACAACTTCCTGCACAACATTTGTTAGGCCCCAGTCTGAGCCCACACCGGGTCAAGCACTTGAGCAAACTCGAAAAGGTCCAGAGATTTGCAACCAGACTAGCACTACAACTGAGGAGAATGGACTGGGAGAAGAAGTTGAAGGTACTGAACCTGAGAAAAAGAGAGATGTAATACGACAAACTACATCGTCATGGATATCGATAGGTAAGGACAGGCAGTTTAAATTAAGAGAAGCAGGATCAAGGGGACACAGATGGAAGGTGAGCACATATTTGAGTCATAGTGATGTTAGGAAGTATTTCTTCAGTCTCAGGCTGGTTGAATAGTGTAATGACTTGCTTGAGGCAGTGGTAGAAGCAGACTCGATACACAGCTTCAAGAGCAAGACCCAAGAGGCCAGAAGTCAGTGATACCGATCAAGGTGGTTCACGTCACACACACAACTGTACACTCACGTCCGCTCTCCCGCCTCCCCTACTGAGCCCTCGCGCTCGACCGCCCGCCCGCACGCCCGCACGTCCGCCCGTCTGTTCAGCACGCACGCACGTCCGCCCGTACGCCCGTCTGTTCAGCACGCCCGCACGTCCGCCCGTACGCACGCACACAGTTGATAAGGTCGGACTAATTGTAATGGGGAAAAAAATTAGAAACGAAACTCTCAAACAAGACAAAAAGAATGAAAGAAAAAAAGAATTCCTTTCGTGTGAGGGAAGTGAAGAAGTGTAAGGGAAGGAAGGAAGGAAGGAAGGGATGGAAGGAAGGAAGGAAGGAAGGAAGGAAGGGATGGAAGGAAGGAAGGAATGAAGAGATGGGAAGGAAGGAAGGAAGGGATGGAAGGAAGGAAGAAATGGAAGGCAGGAAGGAAGGAAGGAAGGGATGGAAGGAAGGAAGAGATGGAAGGCAGGAAGGAAGGAAGGAATGGATGGAAGGAAGGAAGAGATGGAAGGCAGGAAGGAAGGAAGGAAGGGATGGAAGGAAGGAAGAGATAGAAGGAAGGAAGAGATATAGTAGAGACCAACTCAATACATGGATTGGATTAAATACAGAAGGTCAGGAAGTCACTGCTGTAATTTTAAGTGCAGAGGCAAGACCAGGAGCTGGAGGTCAGCCCTGGCAGACACGCCTGCCGAGCTAGAAGGAGGAAGACCTGTGGACCAAGAGCTAGAGGTTAAAGCTGGCAGACACACCAGACAGGAGGAAGACCCGTACTGAACGTCAGCTTCAGGTCTGCCAACCCCAGAGATAGTGATAAATAAATAAGAGGTCGAGTGTGTGACAGGAAGAGAGAGAGAGAGAGAGAGAGAGAGAGAGAGAGAGAGAGAGAGAGAGAGAGAGAGAGAGAGAGAGAGAGACTTATACACAGAAAGAAACAGGGTGTACGAGTGTGGTGACAGTGTAGTCATTTTTAGGTCGTTCTCTGATAAGATAAACATTCCTTGCTG
>WNWK01005861.1:12500-113775 GCA_009830355.1 Cherax destructor
CTGACGTTGCCGAAGACAATGTGTGGTGTTGAACTTTTACTGTGTTAATAAAAAAAAATATGGTATTTTAATTGAAAAAAAAAAATTCAGATTACTAGATGAATGATACTGAAAATAGGTAAAGGGAAAGTAAAGAAATTATTTGTGTCTACTGACAAGAAAAATCAACAGATGAGATAATGCCATGATCCTCGGCTTTACTGGAAGGTATACCTGGAGTATACCTGGAGAGGGTTTCGGGGGTCAACGCCCCCGCGGCTCGGTCTGTGACCAGGCTTCGTGGTGGATCAGGGTCTGATTAACCAGGCTGCTACTGCTGGCCGCACGTTCGACCCACAGCCCGGCTGGTCAGGTACTGACTTTAGGTGCCTGTCCAGTGCCTTTGTGAAGACAGCCAGGGGTCTATTGGTAATCCCCCTTATGTATACTGGGATGCAGTTGAACAGTCTTGGGCCCCGGACACTTATAGTGTAAGAGGGTTGGAAGATGGTACACATTGTGCCAATATTTCTAAAAAATAAGATCAGTTTGGCTGATACATTGATAAGTAAAACACATGAGCAACAGTTGGGTACCTTTATTCTTCAAGGTTCCACCTACACACTAGGCTTCTTCAGTCGCATGCAGAGGAGGCAGCAGAAGCAGTGTAGATGTAGAGCTGATGTAGTCAGTCTACACGCCTCGACAAGTGTAGTACAATCTCTGAAAAAGTTATTAGAGAAGAGTGGATCAAATGTCAGTAGAATGAAAACATGTTAATTTGTGGTGGTCAATTCGTTAAGAAAATTCATGTGCATCAAATAAATTTCGTTTTTTTTTTTAAGACAGTCACGAGAATTGCTCAAGAAATAAATAGATGAGATGAAGGTATTTATCAAGACATGAAGAAAACCTTTGATAGAGTCCCCCGTGAGAGACTAATTTGGAAACTTCAAAACACAGGAGGAATATAAAAGGCAAACTTTTTTACAATGAATGAAAGACTTTCTATTCGAGAGGAAAATGCTGGTGGGAAGATGTCATAAGTGGGCTGGAACAAGGATCTCTACCCACTCAGGTAAATTATTTTCATTAATGTGAATCACTTCTTACCATAACAAATGTAAAAAAAATCTATGAAGATGTTTGCGTATGATGCAAAACAATTGTGCCTAAAATAAAAAAAACTTACTATTAAAGTCGATTTGAATAAATTGAGCAAATGGAATGATAGATGAATGATGCAGCTCAATAAAAAAAATACAATGTAATGGAAATGGGAGAAAGATAAATAACTGAAGCGGGGAGAGAGAGCTACATATACCTGGGGGTGAGAGAGAGCTACATATACCTGGGGGTGAGAGAGAGCTACATATACCTGGAGGAGAGAGAGAGAGCTACATATACCTGGGGAGAGAGAGAGAGCTACATTATACCTGGGAGAGAGAGAGCTAGCTACATATACCTGGGGGTGAGAGAGAGCTACATATACCTGGTGGTGAGAGAGAGCTACATATACCTGGAGGAGAGAGAGAGAGCTACATATACCTGGGGAGAGAGAGAGAGCTACATTATACCTGGGAGAGAGAGAGCTAGCTACATATTCCTGGGGGTGAGAGAGAGCTACATATACCTGGTGGTGAGAGAGAGCTACATATACCTGGGGGAGAGAGAGAGCTACATATCCCTGGGGGTGAGAGAGAGTTACATATACCTGGGGAGAGAGAGAGAGCTACATATTCCTGGGGGTGAGAGAGAGCTACATATACATGGAGGAGAGAGAGAGAGAGCTACATATACCTGGAGAGAGAGAGAGAGCTACATATACCTGGGAGAGAGAGAGCTAGCTACATATACCTGGGGGTGAGAGAGAGCTACATATACCTTGGGGTGAGAGAGAGCTACATATACCTGGGGGTCAGAGAGAGCTACATATACCTGGGGAGAGAGAGAGCTACATATACCTGGGGAGAGAGAGAGCTACATATACCTGGGGGTGAGAGAGAGCTACATATACCTGGGGAGAGAGAGAGCTACATATACCTGGGGTGAGAGAGAGCTACATATACCTGGGAGAGAGAGCTACATATACCTGGGGTGAGAGAGAGAGCTACGTATACCTGGGGTGTAGAGAGCTACATATACCTGGGGGAGAGAGAGAGAGCTACGTATACCTGGGGTGTGAGAGAGCTATATATACCTGGGGGAGAGAGAGAGCTACATATACCTGGGGTGAGAGAGAGAGCTACGTATACCTGGGGTGAGAGAGAGCTACATATACCTGGGGAGAGAGAGAGCTACGTATACCTGGGGAGAGAGAGACCTACATAACCTGGGGAGAGAGAGAGCTACATATACCTGGGAGAGAGAGAGATAGCTACATATACCTGGGGAGAGAGAGACCTACATATACCTGGGGGAGAGCGAGAGCTACATATACCTGGGAGAGAGAGAGAGCTACATATACTTGGGGGAGAGAGAGCTACATATACCTGGGGTGAGAGAGAGCTACATATACCTGGGAGAGAGAGAGAGCTACATATATTCTTGGGGGAGAGAGATAGCTACATATACCTGGGGAGAGAGAGAGCTACATATACCTGGGGAGAGAGAGAGAGCTACATATACCTGGGGGAGAGAAAGAGCTACATATACCTGGGGAGAGAGATAGCTACATATACCTGGGAGAGAGAGAGAGAGAGACAGAGAGAGAGAGAGAGAGAGAGAGAGAGAGAGAGAGAGAGAGAGAGAGAGAGAGAGAGAGAGAGAGAGAGAGCTACTTATACCTGGAAGGTACTCAAGGGTCTGGTCCCAAATCTACACACTGCCATAACAACATACTGGAGCGAGAGATATGGGATGAAGTGGAAAATAAACCCAGTGAAAAGTAAGATGCAGTGGGCACAATAAGAGAACACTGTATCAACATCTGTGGCCCCAGACTATTCAACATCTTACAAGAAGATATCAGAAACACTGCTGGAACAAGTGTAGAAGTTTTAAGGAGGAAACTGTATCAACCAGGCTCTGATGGATATGTGTATCAGCGGACAACAAGCAGCAACAGCCTAGTTGACTAGGCAAGCACCAGACGAGCCTGACCTAAGGCCGAGCTCTTGGAGCAGAAAAGCTTTCGGAACTTATCAAAGATATATCAAAGGTAAAGGTAAGCTATATGAAGAATATAGAGTGTGTGACAAAATCCTGATTCTAGCTAAAAATGTCTACCAGAGCTATAATATACATTACGAATAATGAAGAAAGACTGAAGACTAAAGAAAGGAATGAGCTTGTGAACAACAACTAGCACGGATTCAGAGACGGGAAATCCTGTGTCACAAACCTACTGGAGTTCTTTGACAGGGTGACGGCAGTAAGACAAGAGAGAGAGGGGTGGGTAGATTGCATTTTCTTGGACTGAAAGAAGGCTTTTGATACAGTTCTACACAAGAGATTAGTGCAAAAGCTGGAGGACCAGGCAGATGTAACAGGGAAGGCTCTGCAATGGATCAGAGAATACCTGACTGGAAGGCAGAGTGGGCGCCTGTAACGAGTGGGGTTCCACAGGGTCAGTCCTAGGACTGGTGCTGTTCCTGGTATAAGTGAATGGCATGACGGAAGGAATAGACTCAGAAGTGTTCCTGTTTGCAGATGATGTGATGTTAACGAGGAGAATTCAGTCGGAGGAGGATACGGCAGGACTACAGAGGGATCTGGACAGACTACAGGCCTGGTCCAGAAACTGGCTTCTGGAGTTCAACCCCACCAAGTGCAAAGTCATGAAGATCGGGGAAGGGCAAAGAAGACCGCAGACAGAGTACAGTCTAGGGGGCCAAAGACTACAAACCTCACTCAAGGAAAAGTATCTTGGAGTGTGTATAACACTGATCACATCTGCTGAGGCCCACATCAACCAAATAACTGCTGCAGCATATGGACGACTAGCGAACCTAAGAATAACATTCCATCATCTCAGTAAGGAGTTGTTCCGGACACTGTACACCGTGTACGTCAGGCCCATATTGGAGTATGCAGCACCAGTGTGTAACCCTCACCTAGCCAAGCACGTCAGGAAACTAGAGAAAGTGCAAAGGTTTGTAATGAGACTAATTCCGGAGCTAAGGGGCATATTCTATGAGGAGAGGTTAAGAGAACTCGACCTGACGACACTTGAGGACAGGAGAGATAGGGAGGATATGATAACGACATATAAAATACTTAGAGGAATCGACAAGGTGGACAGAGACAGGATGTTTCAGAGATTGGACACAGCAACAAGGGGTCACAATTTACGAAGTATTTCTTCAGTCATAGAGTTGTCAGGAAGTGAAATAGTCTGGAAAGTAATGTAGTTGAGGCAGGTACCATACATAGCTTTAAGAAGAGGTATGATGAAGTTCATAGAGCAGGGAGAGAGTGGACCTAGTAGCGACCAGTGAAGAGGCGGGGCCAGGAGCTGTGAATCGACACCTGCAACCACAGTTATGTGATTACACACACACTGCATGAACCAGTTCCCTTCAACTTGTTGCCATTGTTCACCAAGTACTGTTTTGTTACATGATTGGGTGGGAGCTAAACCCGTAGGGGTCATTCAGCGCCTGGGGGAATGGGAGATAATCAGGTTTGACCCAAGGGGTAATTACTTAAGATACCTTGGACGAAGAGCCCCTCACTGGCATAAAGGAACCACCTACTTTGGAATTCAACTCTCTCTTTTTTTTTATGCAGGGTTTGACAAGGTTAGGTTAAGGATCCCTAACTTTATTGACAAGCTATTTACAAGTTAAGGATACCTAACTTTATTGACAAGCTATTTACAAGTTAAGAATACCTAACTTTATTGACAAGCTATTTACAAGTTAAGGATCCCTAACTTTATTGACAAGCTATTTACAAGTTAAGGATACCTAACTTTATTGACAAGCTATTTACAAGTTAAGGATCCCTAACTTTATTGACAAGCTATTTACAAGTTAAGGATACCTAACTTTATTGACAAGCTATTTACAAGTTAAGGGTTCCTAACTTTATTGACAAGCTATTTACAAGTTAAGGATCCCTAACTTTATTGACAAGCTATTTACAAGTTAAGAATACCTAACTTTATTGACAAGCTATTTACAAGTTAAGGATCCCTAACTTTATTGACAAGCTATTTACAAGTTAAGGATACCTAACTTTATTGACAAGCTATTTACAAGTTAAGGATCCCTAACTTTATTGACAAGCTATTTACAAGTTAAGGATACCTAACTTTATTGACAAGCTATTTACAAGTTAAGGATCCTAACTTTATTGACAAGCTATTTACAGTTAAGGATACCTAACTTTATTGACAAGCTATTTACAAGTTAAGGATCCCTAACTTTATTGACAAGCTATTTACAAGTTAAGGATCCCTAACTTTATTGACAAGCTATTTACAAGTTAAGGATACCTAACTTTATTGACAAGCTATTTACAAGTTAAGGATCCCTAACTTTATTGACAAGCTATTTACAAGTTAAGGATCAGCTCATTTGAAAGCATTTTTATTGTTATGAAACATACAAGTAGGAACATTATGAAGTTGGAGCCATCTGTGGGCCAGCATTTTCATTTGATCAACTGACTTTATCTCGTTGACATCATAATGTTGTACGAATGTGTTCCAGACTCGAGTCATCCTGGGGATAAATGATCTCAGATGAAGTGATGTTCTGGAGAAGGTTACAGCCAGAGTGATGTTGCTGCTTTCTGCCCGTCTTGTGGTATAGAAGCTTGCTTCTCGCTGTCCTCTCTCTCTATCCTCTCTCTCTCTCTCTCTCTCTCTCTCTCTCTCTCTCTCTCTCTCTCTCTCTCTCTCTCTCTGTCTCCCCTTCCCTCCCTCCCCCAGCAACATCTGCATGGCCAGCATATTATCCAGGGTTGATCTGAGTGTTGGATTTCTTGCATCAAAATCCCGTATCCGATTTATTTTACAATCCGTCCGACTTAGGCAGGTGTGTGTGTGTGTGTGTGGGCTTGCACTCCCCGCGAGCACCAACAGGCTGCTGGATCAGTAACCAGCTGCTCGTGCTCAGCTAATAATCGTTCAGAATCATTCATAAATATGAGAACCATAAAGTATGATCATAGCGATCATAAATTATACGTCTTATATATATACATATTACACGCCCCAGCTCTGAGGAGCTGGATGAGATTTTCGCATTATAATCAGTGACAAACACGTAACAATATGTACTAGACATGTATCTCTCACACCTCGTGTACTGTATATGCCATCTTTATATCAACAATGTATCTCTTAAATATTTTGTACCATATTATATATATATATATATACTGTAGTGTAAGAATGCCCCTGGCAAGACAGTGATGGGGTGAATGCTGATGAAAGTTTTTCTTTTTTGGGTCACTCTGCCTTGGTGGGAGACGGCCGATGTGTATAATATATATATATATATATATATATATATATATATATATATATATATATATATATATATATATATATATATATATATATACATTAACAATAAAGTATCGCATTTTACTGCATTTGTGTCTACTTTTCTACTCTAATGTCAAGTAAGTCGAATTATTTATTCATGATTTTAAAAACAAGGAAGTCAATGATTGGTCATATTTAATTGAATGGTTTCGAATTTTCGAGAAGTGTGAGTGAGAAGTGTGAGTGAGAAGTGTGAGTGAGAAGTGTGAGTGAGAAGTGTGAGTGAGAAGTGTGAGTGAGAAGTGTGAGTGAGAAGTGTGAGTGAGAAGTGTGAGTGAGAAGTGTGAGTGAGAAGTGTGAGTGAGAAGTGTGAGTGAGAAGTGTGAGTGAGAGGAAGAGCAGTGCTGAGGGTAGCGTCTCTATGTTCAGATATTCTGATCAGGAAGTTAGAACTGCCATATACCACAACAAACACTTGGCACAGTTATACCTATACATTGTTTGACAAAAAGATATATAGTTTCTATCTTTAAATTTAAAGTATGAGTCAGTTGTTAAGGAGCTGATGTAGACAAATATAAAAAAAAAATTGGGGTATAGCCTAAATAATAGTTTTGAAAGTTTCTAAAAATAATAATTTCGTGTCATTAGTAAAGAGGTTTGATGTACTTAATAATAACTGCGCATCCTGAGTGAGGAGGGTCAATTTTTTTTTATCCAAATACTTCTTTATTAATATGTAAGCCATTACCATTGTTCTGAAAGAATTTAGTATTTCCTATTCAATTCCAAATCAAAGTTAATCCATTTAGAAGAAAGAAATCGCCAATGAATTAAGACTCCTAATGACACTATATTTAAAAAAGTTAGGAACAAAAGATAAATTGTGTAAGACCGAGATTAGTGAATGTTTATTTACGATACTCAGAAGTCTCAAAACTGATAACACTGTGATTAGGATATGTGAGAATAAAAATAATTTTGGACCTCTACAGAGAATTCAATATTTTTGTGTATTGAACTTAAATAATCTCTAAACTTCACAAGATCTTTTTTTTTTTTTGATAGTAAAAATGTGTCATCAGCATAATGTCTATAAAGTACAAGTTGAAATTCAACTGGACAATTATTAAACATTGTGGAGAACTCATTGTAACCCATTTCTTACGCCTCTCTGTGTATATACTTTGAGATATATGGACGTCCCTGTGTGCATACTCTGAGCTACACACACTATTCTATATATCTTTAGATATGTACACTTGGGGAGAGCAGACAAGCATTATACAAGCCTGGCCCAGGGCTGGGCTGCGGGAGTATAAAAAGTATCTGAATCAAAGGCGTATCAAGGGTGTCCTTCACAACCGTTATTGTTGTTATCCAGCTCCCTCAATGTAGGGAAAATCTTGGTCTGAAACCTCACAGACATGATCACCAGGTTTCGTTTGATTGGTTTCATATTTTCAGTGTTTGACTATGTTTACCTACAGCTGTAGGCTTGTATAGTTTGTTGATTTAGACCTCACCTCTTTAGATTGTTGATCCATAGTTCCTGGGCTTCTATAGAGTACTGATACACAGTTCCTGTACTTTTTGAGTGTTGATCTAGATGTACTGCTGAGAAGGTTGTCTGTGTTAAGCTACTGGTGGTAGGCTACTGGTGGTAGCTACTGGTGGTAAGCTACTGGTGGTAGGCTACTGGTGGTAAGCTACTGGTGGTAGACTACTGGTGGTAGACTACTGGTGGTAGGCTACTGGTGGTAGGCTACTGGTGGTAGGCTACTGGTGGTAGGCTACTGGTGGTAGGCTAATGGTGGTAGGCCACTGGTGGTAGGCTACTGGTGGTAGGCTACTGGTGGTAGGCTACTGGTGGTAGGCTACTGGTGGTAGGCCAATGGTGGTAGGCTACTGGTGGTAGGCTACTGTGGTAGGCTACTGGTCGTAGGCTACTGGTCGTAGGCTACTGGTGGTAGGCTCCTGGTGCTAGGCTACTGGTGCTAGGCTACTGGTGCTAAGCTACTGGTGCTAGGCTACTGGTGCTAGGCTACTGGTGCTAAGCTACTGGTGCTAGGCTACTGGTGCTAGGCTACTGGTGCTAGGCTACTGGTGCTAAGCTGCTGGTGCTAGGCTACTGGTGCTAGGCTACTGGTGCTAGGCTACTGGTGCTAAGCTACTGGTGCTAGGCTACTGGTGCTAGGCTACTGGTGCTAGGCTACTGGTGCTAGGCTACTGGTGCTAGGCTACTGGTGCTAAGCTGCTGGTGCTAGGCTGCTGGTGCTAGGCTGCTGGTGGTAGGCTTCTTGAAAGTGTTGACATAAAGCCACTGCTTCTCCCAGAGGTGTTGACATAAGAACATAAGAAAGAAGGAACACTGCAGCAGGCCTACTGGCCCATGCGAGGCAGGTCCAAGTCTCCCGCCGGCTTAAGCCAATGCCCTGACCCAGCCAGGTCAGGTTACATTCACTTAAGGAAGGAGCACGGCATCTGACCTAGTAGCACAAGCTAGTCAGGACCAACTCACACCCACCCGCACCCACTCATATATTTATCTAGCCTATTTTTAAAACTACACAACGTTTTAGCCTCTATAACTGTACTCGGGAGTTTGTTCCACTCATCGACAACTCTATTACCAAACCAATGCTTTCCTATATCCCTTCTGAATCTGAATTTATCCAACTTAAAGCCATTGCTTCGAGTCCTGTCAATACAAGATATTTTTAGCACGCTATTTACATCCCCTTTATTTATTCCTGTTTTCCATTTATATACCTCAATCATATCCCCCCTAATTCTACGCCTTTCTAGAGAGTGCAGATTCAGGGCCCTCAGTCTATCCTCATAGGGAAGATTTCTGATACATGGAATCAACTTAGTCATCCTCCTTTGTACGTTTTCCAGAGCATTTATATCCATTCTGTAATACGGTGACCAAAACTGTGCAGCATAATCTAGATGAGGCCTAACCAAGGATATATAGAGTTGAAGAACAACCTGAGGACTCCTATTATTTATGCTTCTTGATATGAAGCCAAGGATTCTGTTTGCTTTATTGCGAACACTTATGCACTGCTGTCTTGGTTTTAGATTACTGCTAACCAGAACTCCTAAATCCTTTTCGCAATCAGTAGTATTAAGATCTACATTATTTAGTTTATATGTGGCATGGTTATTGTCCTGTCCAATATTTAGAACTTTGCATTTATCTATATTAAACTGCATCTGCCACTTCTCCGACCACTGCATCAGTCTATTCAAATCTTCCTGGAGTGCTCTAATGTCCTCATTTGAATGAATTGGACGGCCTATTTTGGTGTCATCGGCAAACTTGCTTATGTCGCTATTTATTCCCTCATCTATGTCGTTTATGTAGATTGTGAACAACAAGGGGCCCAATACTGACCCCTGTGGAACACCACTTGTGACGCTTCCCCACTCTGATTTCTCCCCATTTATGCAAACTCTCTGCTGCCTATTTGTCAACCATGCCTCTATCCAGGAAAAAATTTCTCCTCCTATTCCGTGTGCCTTAATTTTCCTCAATAGTCTCTGATGTGGGACTCTATCAAAAGCCTTACTGAAGTCCATATACACAATATCATATTCATTACCATGATCTACCTCCTCAAATACCTTAGTGAAAAAGTTATTAAATTTGTAAGGCAGGAACCCCCTTTTTGTAAAACCGTGCTGAGATTCGTTGATTAATTTATGCTTTTCAAGATTGGCTGCGAATTGCCTCGGCAATTATTGATTCCATAAATTTTCCCACTATGGAGGTTAGGCTTATTGGTCTATAGTTCGAAGCTAAGGACCTGTCTCCTGCTTTGAAAATAGGTATTACATTTGCAATTTTCCACTTATCTGGCACCATGCCAGTTTGCAGTGATATGTTGAAAAGATTAGCCATAGGTTTGCTAAGATCCTCTTTACATTCCTTTAGAACCCTTGCATAGTTCATCAGGGCCTGGGGATTTGTTAGGTTTTAATTTATCTATTTGTCTAAGGACCATGTCACTTGTGACCCTGATCGTGCATAGTTTACTATCGTCCTGGTCTACATAATTTATTATTTCTGGAATATCGCTAGTATCTTCCTGTGTAAAAACTGAGAGGAAGTAAGTGTTAAAAATTCTACACATTTCCTTATCACTGACGGTGAGCTGACCTGAGTAACTTTTGAGTGGGCCTATCTTGTCCCTAATCTTACTTCTGTATACCTGAAAAAATCCTTTTGGGTTAGTTTTCGATTCTCTTGCAACTTTAACCTCATAGTCTCTTTTTGCTTTTCTTATTCCCTTTTTTATTTCTCTCTTTAACTGAATATATTGATTACTTAATTGCCCCTCTCCTCTTTTGATTCGCCTATATATGCCTCTCTTTTGACCAATGAGATGTTTTAATCTATTGTTCATCCATTTAGGATAATTTTTGTTTGATCTGATTTCCCTAATAGGAACATAAGTTGTCTGAGCAGCTAGAATTATTCTCTGGAAAACGTCATATTGGCAATCACGACCTACCTGACCCACTGTCCGGTCATTCCAGTTCAGCCCACCCAGGTAATTTTTCAGTCCTATGAAATCAGCCAGGCGGAAGTCAGGGACAGAGACTTGATTGTCATTATTAGGGTAATTCCATGATATATTAAAACTGAGTGATTTGTGATCACTTTTCCCAAGCTCATCATTAACCTCAAGATTATTAATTAGCGATTCCCTGCTGGCAAGAACCAAGTCTAGCAGGTTATTTCCTCTAGTTGGTTCTGTCACCAACTGTTTCAAAAAACAATCCTGAATCGTATCAAGAAAGTCACTTGACTCTAAATTTCCTGTCAAATTGCTCCAGTCAATTTGTCTAAAGTTGAAATCTCCCATCAGCACAACATTTTCATGTGTAGATGCCTTACGAATTTCATCCCATAGAAGTTTACTGCACTCCCTATCAAGATTTGGGGGCCTGTAAATCACACCCAAAATAAGTTTTACATGGCCTTCAAGAAGCTGTAACCAAACAGATTCAGTGGCTGACGCTTCTAATTTTATATCTTGTCTAACACAACAGTTTAAATTGTCTCTGACATACATCGCTACTCCACCACCCTTCCTGTTGACCCTATCAGTGTGGAATAATTTATAGCCTTGTATGTGACATTCAGAAGGCAACTCTCTATCTTTCAGATTGAGCCAGGTCTCTGTTATAGCAATAATATCTATGTTTCCTGCACTTGCAATTAATCTTAACTCATCTATCTTATTTCTTACACTCCTGCTATTAGTATAGTAAACCTTAAGGGAGCTAGTCTCTTGTTTCCCTCTACTGTCTCCCTTTGTTTGCTGACCTGATCCATTGTCTTTATTTGTAAATTTATGATGAATTTCTTTTATAAATTTACTGTTTTCAGCCCTAGTGTTGCAAACTGACTGTTTCCCACATACACCCATACCTCTATCCTCTATCAGTTTAAAATCCTAGGCATGTCAGCAATGGCCCTCTCAATCGAGTTGGCAAGTGCTTCCACCCTGTCCCAGAGAGATGTACCCCATCCCTTGCATACATATCATGTTTGCCATAAAAGTTGTCCCAGTTGTCAATGAATGGGATTGCAAGTTCCTTGCAGTATCTGTCTAGCCAGTAATTTACACCAATTGTCCTAGACAACCATTCATTTCCCACTCCCCTTCTAGGCAAGATGCTACATATAATTGGGACCCCTCCCTTAGACTTGATTAGCTCTATAGCTGACCTGTACTTATCCAGCAGCTCTTCTCTCCTACCCTTCCCAATATCATTTCCACCAGCACTGAGACAGATAATGGGCTTGTTCCCATTACCTGACATGATATTATCCAACCTGTTGACTATGTCTCCAACACCAGCTCCAGGAAAGCACACCCTCTCCCTCACCTCCCTATTCCTATTACAGAAAGCACGGTCCATATATCTTACCTGTGAGTCATCTACCACAAGAATTCTCTTACCTCTATTAGCAGGGGAAGTAGTACCTTTACCTTCACTGGCCTCTGAAGTACACTCATCCTGAATAACAGAGAAGCTATTTCCTACCTTCAAATCTTCTCTCTTAACTTTCCTTATTTTGATGCTGCTCCCATTACTGGGAACCACTCGCCACTCGCTAACCACTGAAGTACACTCGTCCTGGAGAACAGAGAATCGATTTCCTACCTTCACATCTTCTCTGTTAACCTTCTTTATCCTCCTTCTTCCTGAATTGTGAACCACTTGCCACTTAAAGCGGCTGCCACTTTCACTGTTGGTAACCATTTCCTCCTTACCAGCTCCAACCATCTCACACTCACTCCCACACCCATCTAGGCGAAGCTTCAGCCTCCTATTTTCCTCCTGAAGAAGTAGAACCTCCTTCTTCAACACTTCAACCTGAGATTCTAAAACACTGCAGTGAGCCATGGAGCCAGGAGGCGGAGATTATATGATATACACGCGTCTTCTGCAACGATGGAACTACGTCTAGTTATCGCTGTCTCTGCTCACTGTTTATATTTTCAATTTCCAATACACTTTACCTGTAATACGGATGTGCGGCTGCATTAAAAAATATTATAAGTATCCTGCACCTTGTTCTATCTTTGGGAATATTAATGTTCCCTGGAAAGGAATCCTTGTAAAGGTTGTAGGAGTTTTTCTTTCCAGAATTTCTGTAAGGTAATTTAAGAAGGCCACTACACCACCTTGACGGATAACGTTAAGTGTCTAGGCGTTTTTCCCTAACGTCTACCACATTCGAGGGAAGGTAAATTGAGAGACTAATTTCATCCTCCTCCTGTTTGGACACAAATAGTGGGTTTAAAGCAAAGAACAATACTGTTATTGGCCAAAACTCGAGCATAGCCCTTGGTTCAAGAGAACCACTTAGTGTGAGTTTCATAAAGTTCCGTCCATCTCCATGGTAAAGCAGCAAGACTAACTTCCCCTCAACACCAGTACTGTCTCTGCCTCGACCAGTGTACTAGCAAAATCTGTGAGCAAATCTAACCTATTGTTGTAGAGTGACAGTTTTGGATTGCATTGAGTTCTAGCTCCTAGGTCAAAGAAGATTATCTCCATTTCCTTAGATGAAAAGTCCGTCACCGTCACCAAGGTACCCTTCGTGACGGGAGAGGAAGGGGAAGGATACGTGTTGAACGTTGGTTCAGAGTTCACTTTGTCATTATCAAAGAGGTAATTAACTCTCACTCCCTTACCCTCCCTTCACTCTCACTGACCATCACTTCCCTCCCCTTTCCCCTCTCCCTCCCTTACCCTCCCTTCACTCTCACTGACCATCACTTCCCTCCCCTGCCGCTACGTATAATTGCGAAAGGTTATTCTGAGAGATGGCAATTGCCAAGTGACAGTAACTCCAGCTCTGCTGGAATGATAGTTTTGAAGCTATCGTAGCTAAACCTCTACTGCAATGCTTGACAATATTCTCATTACTGAGGTCTCCCAGCTCAGGCTGACACTACTGAAGTCTCCCAGCTCAGGCTGACACTACTGAAGTCTCCAACTCAGGCTGACACTAATGAAGTCTCCCAGCTCAGGCTGACACTACTGAAGTCTCCCAGCTCAGGCTGACACTAATGAAGTCTCCCAGCTCAGGCTGACACTACTGAAGTCTCCAACTCAGGCTGACACTAATGAAGTCTCCCAGCTCAGGCTGACACTACTGAAGTCTCCAACTCAGGCTGACACTACTGAAGTCTCCCAGCTCAGGCTGACACTACTGAAGTCTCTCAGCTCAGGCTGACACTACTGAAGTCTCCCAACTCAGGCTGACACTACTGAAGTCTCCCAACTCAAGCTGACACTACTGAAGTCTCCCAGCTCAGTCTGACACTACTGAAGTCTCCCAGCTCAGGCTGACACTACTGAAGTCTCCAACTCAGGCTGACACTACTGAAGTCTCCCAGCTCAGGCTGACACTACTGAAGTCTCCCAGCTCAGGCTGACACTACTGAAGTCCCCCAGCTCAGGCTGACACTACTGAAGTCTCCAACTCAGGCTGACACTACTGAAATCTCCCAGCTCAGGCTGAGACTACTGAAGTCTCCCAGCTCAGGCTGACACTACTGAAGTCTCCCAGCTCAGGTTGACACTACTGAAGTCTCCCAGCTCAGGCTGACACTACTGAAGTCTCCCAGCTCAGACTGACACTACTGAAGTCTCCCAGCTCAGGCTGACACTACTGAAGTCTCCCAACTCAGGCTGACACTACTGAAGTCTCCCAACTCAGGCTGACACTACTGAAGTCTCCCAGCTCAGGCTGACACTACTGAAGTCTCCCAACTCAGGCTGACACTACTGAAGTCTCCTAACTCAGGCTGACACTACTGAAGTCTCCCAGCTCAGGCTGACACAACTGAAGTCTCCCAACTCAGGCTGACACTACTGAAGTCTCCCAGCTCATGCTGACACTACTGAAGTCTCCTAGCTCAGGCTGACACTACTGAAGTCTCCCAACTCAGGCTGACACTACTGAAGTCTCCCAGCTCAGGCTGACACTACTGAAGTCTCCCAGCTCAGGCTGACACTACTGAAGTCTCCCAGCTCAGACTGACACTACTGAAGTCTCGCAGCTCAGGCTGACACTACTGAAGTCTCCCAGCTCAGGCTGACACTACTGAAGTCTCCCAGCTCAGGCTGACACTACTGAAGTCTCCCAGCTCAGACTGACACTACTGAAGTCTCCCAGCTCAGGCTGACACTACTGAAGTCTCCCAACTCAGGCTGACACTACTGAAGTCTCCCAGCTCAGGCTGACACTACTGAAGTCTCCCAGCTCAGGCTGACACTACTGAAGTCTCCCAGCTCAGACTGACACTACTGAAGTCTCCCAGCTCAGGCTGACACTACTGAAGTCTCCCAACTCAGGCTGACACTACTGAAGTCTCCCAGCTCAGGCTGACACTACTGAAGTCTCCCAACTCAGGCTGACACTACTGAAGTCTCCCAGCTCAGGCTGACACTACTGAAGTCTCCCAACTCAGGCTGACAGATTTTAACACCTTGTACGATCCCAGCCAGGGGGAAAACATAGCCAGCTTTTCTTCCCACTATGTAACTATCATATGGAATAGGGTCTACCTGGAGTCTTCCTGGAGGTCATTCCGGGGATCAACGCCCCCGCGGCCCGGTCCACGACCAGGCCTCCCGGTGGATCAAGGCCTGATCAACCAGGCTGTTACTGCTGGCCGCACGTAGTCCAACGTACGAACCACAGCCCGGCTGATCCGGCACCGACTTTAAGTATCTGTCCAGCTCCCTCTTGAAGGCAGCCAGGGGCCTATTGGTAATTCCCCTTATGCATGGTGGGAGGCTGCTGAACAGTCTTGAGTCCCGGACACTTATGGTGCTTTCTCTTAGTGTACCAATGGTGCCCCTACTTTTCATTAGGGGTATTTTGCATCGCCTGCCCAGTCTTTTACTTTCGTAGGGAGTGATTTATGTGAGCAGATTTGGAACCATTCCTTCTAGGATTTTCCAGGTGTAGATTATGATGAATCCAGTTTTGTTTAATAAAAAGCGTAAAATTTATTCGCAATTTAATAATTACATTGAGTAGACAGTAGAGCTAATACGCGAGGCTGCCACAAGAGGGCCACACACGCTACTAAATATATGAAATAACGTCAATCATCTTAGTGTGAATATTTTGTTGATAAATTAGACACATGTACAACACTTGGGTATCTTTAATGAGGAAACGTTTCGCCACACAGTGGCTTCATCAGTCCATACAAAGGAGAATGGTGAAGAACAGGAGGAGTTTGAGGTAATCAGTCCCTCAGCCTTAAGTCGATGTTGTCAGTTCATCAATCTTGAAAACAATACAGCATATGTGCGAAGAAGTGGCTTATATACTGTAGGCAGGAGTGGGCGCCTGTGACGAGCAGGGTTCCACAGGGGTCAGTCCTAGGACCTGTACTGTTTTTGGTATATGTTAATGACATGACGGAAGGGATAGACTCAGCAGTGTCCCTGTTTGCAGATGATGTGAAGTTAATGAATAAAATTAAATCGGATGAGGATCAGGCAGGACTACAAAGAGACCTGGACAGGCTACAAGCCTGGTCCAGCAACTGGTTCCTCGAATTTAACCCTGCCAAATGCAAATTCATGAAGATCGGGGAAGGGCAAAGCAGACCGCAGGCAGAGTATAGTCTAGGTGGCCAAGACTGCAAACCTCACTCAAGGAAAGGGATCTTGGGGTGAGTATAATACCGAGCACATCTCCTGAGGCGCACATCAACCAGATAACTGCTGCAGCATACGGGCGCCTGGCTTACCTAAAGAATAGCGTTCCGATACCTCAGTAAGGAATCGTTCAAGACAATGTACATCGTGTACGTCAGGCCCATACTGGAGTATGCAGCAGCAGTTTGGAACCCACACCTGGTCAAGCACGTCAAGAAATTAGAGAAAGTGAAAAAAGTTTGCAACAAGACCAGTCCCAGAGGTAAGGAAAATGTCCTAAGATGACACTGAAGGACATGAGGGTTAGGAGAGACATGATAACGACATACAAAATACTGCGAGGATTTGATAAGGTGGACAGAGACAGGATCTTCCAGAGATGGGACACAAAAACAAGGGGTCACAGTTGGAAGTTGAAGACTTAGATGAGTCAAAGGGATGTTAGGAAGTATTTCTTCAGCCATAGAGTAGTCAGGAAGTGGAATAATCTGGAGAGTGATGTAGTGGAGGCAGGAATCAAACATAGTTTTAAGACGAGGTATGATAAAGCTCATCGAGCAGGGAGAGAGAGGCCCTAGTAGCGATCAGTGAAGAGGCGGGGCCAGGAGCTATGAATCGACCCCTGCAACCACAAATAGGTGAGTACAAATAGGTGTAAATACATACACACACACATAGTTCTCTCTCTCTCTTTCTCTCTCTCTCTCTCTCTCTCTCTCTCTCTTCTCTCTCTCTCTCTTCTTCTTCTTCTCTCTTCTCTCTCTCCTCTCTCTCCCCTTCATTCTCGTGGTCCACACACTCAGTGCTGGTGGTATTAAAGGTGAGTTACGCTAACAAATTTGTTCGACACATGAAAAACCATTGATGACTAGTATGTGAATGACGGGAGGGAGGAAGAGAGAGAGAGAAGAGAGAGAGAGAGAGAGAGAGAGAGAGATAACGTAATTGGTCTTGCAACATTACCAACCCGTCTTTGCGGTCTAACATCTCACAATACCATGCAAAAAAAATTGTGTAAGGAAATCTGTGTTGAAGTTGAGTTAGTGTAGCAGCAATAACAACAGCCATCGCCGCCGCCGCCGCCGCCGCCGCCGCCGCTGCAGCAGCACAGCACAGCAGCAACACAGCAGCAGCAACAGCAGCACAGCAGCAGCAGCAGCAGCACAGCAGCAGCAGCACAGCAGCAGCAGCACAGCAGCAACAGTCGTCTTGGTCTATCATCAGGTCACTAGATGCTCAATAATAACATATTGAGACAGTAACTCGGGAGATTAATTGATCTGTATATTTCGATCCCCTTCTGGGATCCCCTTCTGGGATCCCCTTCTGGGATCCTCTTCTGGGATCCCTTCTGGGATCCCCTTCTGGGATCCCCTTCTGGGATCCCCTTCTGGGATCCCCTTCTGGGATCCCCTTCTGGGATCCCCTTCTGGGATCCTCTTCGTTGGATCCTCTGGGATCCTTCTGGATCCCCTTCTGGGATCCTCTCTGGGATCCCTCTTCTGGGATCCTCTTCTGGGATCCTCATCTGGGATCTCCTCTGGGATCCCTGGGATCCCTTCTGGATCCCCTTCAGTGGTGGGTGACTCTACCTCAGTGGTGGGATCCGCTCTGGGATCCCAGTGGTGGTGACTCCCTCAGTGGTGGGTGACTCTACCTCAGTGGTGGGTGACTCTACCTCAGTGGTGGGTGACTCTACCTCAGTGGTGGGTGACTCTACCTCAGTGGTGGGTGACTCTACCTCAGTGGTGGGTGACTCTACCTCAGTGGTGGGTGACTCTACCTCAGTGGTGGGTGACTCTACCTCAGTGGTGGGTGACTCTACCTCAGTGGTGGGTGACTCTACCTCAGTGGTGGGTGACTCTACCTCAGTGGTGGGTGACTTACCTCAGTGGTGGGTGACTCTACCTCAGTGGTGGGTGACTCTACCTCAGTGGTGGGTGACTCTACCTCAGTGGTGGGTGACTCTACCTCAGTGGTGGGGACTCATGTACCTCAGTGGTGGCTCATGTACCTCAGTGGTGGGTGACTCTACCTCAGTGGTGGGTGACTCTACCTCAGTGGTGGGTGACTCTACCTCAGTGGTGGGTGACTCTACCTCAGTGGTGGGTGACTCTACCTCAGTGGTGGCTCATTGTACCTCAGTGGTGGGTCACTCTACCTCAGTGGTGGGTCACTCTACCTCAGTGGTGGGTGACTCTACCTCAGTGGTGGGTGACTCTACCTCAGTGGTGGGTGACTCTACCTCAGTGGTGGGTCACTCAACCTCAGTGGTGGCTCATTGTACCTCAGTGGTGGGTCACTCTACCTCAGTGGTGGGTCACTCTACCTCAGTGGTGGGTCACTCTACCTCAGTGGTGGGTCACTCTACCTCAGTGGTGGCACCTACCTAGTGGTGGCGTCATGCATACTCTCAGTGGTGCTCATTGTCATCTCTAGGGTGGTTCACCAGTGGGTCATCTCTGACTAGTGTTAACAGAGTGACATACTCTGAGTGGTTAACAAGAGTGACATACTCTGAGTGTTAACATGGTGATCAGCCTGGACTAGTGTTAAAGAGTGACATACTCTGGAGTAGTGTTAACATGAGTGACATACTCTGAGTAGTGTTAACATGAGTGACATCTCTGGAGTAGTGTTAACAAGAGTGACATACTCTGAGTAGTGTTAACATGAGTGACATGCTCTGGAGTTGTGTTAACAAGAGTGACATGCTCTGGATTAGTGTTAACAAGAGTGACATACTCTGGAGTAGTGTTAACAAGAGTGACATACTCTGGAGTAGTGTTAACATGAGTGACATGCTCTGGAGTAGTGTTAACAAGAGTGACATACTCTGGAGTAGTGTTAACATGAGTGACATACTCTGGAGTAGTGTTAACATGAGTGACATACTCTGGAGTAGTGTTAACAAGAGTGACATACTCTGGAGTAGTGTTAACAAGAGTGACATGCTCTGGAGTAGTGTTAACATGAGTGACATGCTCTGGAGTAGTGTTAACAAGAGTGACATACTCTGGAGTAGTGTTAACAAGAGTGACATGCTCTGGAGTAGTGTTAACATGAGTGACATGCTCTGGAGTAGTGTTAACAAAAGTGACATACTCTGGAGTAGTGTTAACATGAGTGACATGCTCTGGAGTAGTGTTAACAAGAGTGACATACTCTGGAGTAGTGTTAACATGAGTGACATACTCTGGAGTAGTGTTAACAAGAGTGACATGCTCTGGAGTAGTGTTAACATGAGTGACATGCTCTGGAGTAGTGTTAACAAGAGTGACATACTCTGGAGTAGTGTTAACAGAGTGACATGCTCTGGAGTAGTGTTAACATGAGTGACATGCTCTGGAGTAGTGTTAACATGAGTGACATGCTCTGGAGTAGTGTTAACAATGAGTGACATGCTCTGGAGTAGTGTTAACAAGAGTGACATACTCTGGAGTAGTGTTAACAAGAGTGACATACTCTGGAGTAGTGTTAACAAGAGTGACATGCTCTGGAGTAGTGTTAACATGAGTGACATGCTCTGGAGTAGTGTTAACATGAGTGACATCTCTGGAGTAGTGTTAACAAGAGTGACATGCTCTGGAGTAGTGTTAACATGAGTGACATGCTCTGGAGTAGTGTTAACATGAGTGACATGCTCTGGAGTAGTGTTAACAAGAGTGACATGCTCTGGAGTAGTGTTAACAAGAGTGACATACTCTGGAGTAGTGTTAACAAGAGTGACATACTCTGGAGTAGTGTTAACAAGAGTGACATGCTCTGGAGTAGTGTTAACATGAGTGACATGCTCTGGAGTAGTGTTAACATGAGTGACATGCTCTGGAGTAGTGTTAACATGAGTGACATGCTCTGGAGTAGTGTTAACATGAGTGACATGCTCTGGAGTAGTGTTAACAAGAGTGACATGCTCTGGAGTAGTGTTAACAAGAGTGACATACTCTGGAGTAGTGTTAACAAGAGTGACATACTCTGGAGTAGTGTTAACAAGAGTGACATGCTCTGGAGTAGTGTTAACATGAGTGACATGCTCTGGAGTAGTGTTAACATGAGTGACATGCTCTGGAGTAGTGTTAACATGAGTGACATGCTCTGAGTAGTGTTACCTGCGACTGCTCTGGACGTAGTGTTAACATGAGTGACATGCCCTGGAGTAGTGTTAACATGAGTGACATGCTCTGAGTAGTGTTACACATGAGTGACATGCTCTGGAGTAGTGTTAACATGAGTGACATGCTCTGGAGACTGCACATATGAAGTTAAATATGAAGACCACATAAACACTTCCCCATCATTCCTCACCTTCATTTAATCTCCCCAACCTCCCCAAAATGCCCCACCCTCTCCCACCTGCCCCACCCTCTCCCACCTTCCCTCCACCCTTCCCCACAAGCCCTCCACCTTCCCCCACCAGCCCTCCACCTTCCCCCACCTTCCTCCACCCTCCCCCACCAGCCCTCCACCTTCCCCCACCTTTCTTCTGAGAATTACACTAAAATTTCCTTGTGGAGGCTAGCATAGCAACGTAGGTTACCTGTGGACAGTTTTGAGGGTCATGGCCTCGCGGCTCGTTACTGGATACGGCCTCCTGGTTGCTGGCCAGATCGACCAGGCTATTGGTGCTAGTTGCTCGCAGTCCAATGCTTGCCCCCACAGCGCGGCTGGTCCTGACCTGCCTTGAGAAACTTAACAAGTTCTGTCTTGAAGACAGCCACGAGCCTCTTGTTAATAACTCTTATTTATGAAGGGAGAGTGTTGAGGAGTCTTGGTTGCCTTACTTTTAATGAGCTTTCTCTCAGTGTACTCATGACACCCAAACTTTTCATTCGGATTAGTATTGTCTGCACAGCCTCTTACTTTCATAATTTTGATATGTGTTTGTAGATTTGGGACCACACTCTCCAGAATCTTCCAAGTGTAAATTATGATGTGTGTTTATCGTTTACCTTCCAATTAAGGTAAACTTACTAAAATTTACGTAATACACATAATTTATTTTACTAAATTTGTATAATTTGCTTATTGTTATTTCATTTGCCAGGAAATTTACCCGACATGGGTCTTCATTATAAGATGATCCATTATGCTGGCACTGTAGTGCCTCACGGCACCAGTGCCTGCTACCAAACTGACGATGGACTCATCAATCTGAGAAACCTATCTACGAATTTGCATAACTATTTATCACTGTCTTCCTTAAGGGTGAAGAAAGGAAGGCAAATCATAAGGTGATGAGAGTAGGATAATGAAGGCGAGTCCTAAAGTGGTTCAGATGTTAACATAGGACCTTAGGAGAAGTTACTGAGAGGGAATTCCCTAGGATAGTTCATGGACCAGAGATCTTACTACCAACAGAGGTGGCTAAACCTTTCCAGTACCAGTACCAAATTATGTTGCAGCTTAGCCTCATTACACCTCCAGAGAATTATGTGTATTAACTTTAGCTATGTGCATTGTAGGTTTTTTGGATCTGGTGACAGTCTGTGGTTTCACTTGTCTGGGAATACGGCTATGAAGGTCTTCTGAATAACTGTATAAATACGGCTATGAAGGTCTTCTGAATAACTGTATAAATACGGCTATGAAGGTCTTCTGAATAACTGTATAAATACGGCTATGAAGGTCTTCTGAATAACTGTATAAATACGGCTATGAAGGTCTTCTGAATAACTGTATAAATACGGCTATGAAGGTCTTCTGAATAACTGTATAAATACGGCTATGAAGGTCTTCTGAATAACTGTATAAATACGGCTATGAAGGTCTTCTGAATAACTGTATAAATACGGCTATGAAGGTCTTCTGAATAACTGTATAAATACGGCTATGAAGGTCTTCTGAATAACTGTATAAATACGGCTATGAAGGTCTTCTGAATAACTGTATAAATACGGCTATGAAGGTCTTCTGAATATCTGTATAAATACGGCTATGAAGGTCTTCTGAATAACTGTTAAATACGGCTATGAAGGTCTTCTGAATAACTGTATAAATACGGCTATGAAGGTCTTCTGAATAACTGTATAAATACGGCTATGAAGGTCTTCTGAATAACTGTATAATCAGTAATATTTTTTATATCATCGAACTTTTACCTTCAGATTTTGTGAAAAAGCTTTTTTTGACATTTTATATGATCTAATGTTGCATTTATCTGACCCATTTAGGTCATTTTTTAAATTAATATTAGTTAAAATAAGTTCAGATCACCAGAGTTATGATCATTTATATTGTTATCAACAGAATGATATGAAAGTTTATCATGTATATGGTGTCAGCACAGCTAAGCTCAGCACTCCAGGAATGCGTAAATTACATAATACAGTTAATAAATTATGGTAAGAATCAATAACCATACAGAATCAATAACCATACAATCAATTGTATGATTATTGATTCTGTTTTCGAAGTTTCTCTTTTTTTTTTGCACTACCATCTAAAAGAAGACGACTCAAAAGCACACATGGATTGCCTGCTCCAGTGTTCAACTCATTACCTTGTATCACAAAAAAAAAACATGGACTACTGAAAAAAATCCTGAAAGCTGCTGAAATTAGACGCTATGCTGCTGTTTTAGAGAATCAAAAGCGTTTTCCTGATGAAGAGATGCCACAAGTGACGCAGCACAGGAGACGTCACAGCATCTTTACCGTGAAGAAGCTGTGATGACGTTAATGCCACAGAAGTTCCCTTAGATGGAGCCGCATCAGAAGTTTGAGGCACGTTAGTGAGGCAAGACCCACATCATTGATATTCATAGTTTAATAGGCAAAATGCATCTTTCACTATACAAATAAGTACTTGAGGGGCTAAAACACAAGAGAGGCTTTCATACAATGCACTAAGACAAGAACAGATGAGAAAATCAGGAAGGTTGATGTCAGGAAAATGGATCAAAGAGTGCTTGCCATTGTTTGCAGGGAACTGAAGGCCATTGCCACAGGTCTTGCCATCGTCTCTACAGAAAGAATGCAGATGCTGACACAGGCAGCAGTGTGTAGCTGATGGAGGAGACAATGATGCTACTGAGACAAGGTATGAGGCTGCAGAGAAGCCCTTGTATAGTGAACTCTTTGCATTTATCAGAGGAAAATTGGTAGATGAGTAAGATACATGTGTAGCAGTTAAGTATCATTATTGTTAAACGCTTCCTCTGTTCTTTAGGCTTCTTCAGTCGAATATAGAGGTGACTAAAATCTGTAAACAGCAGAAGCAGATGTGAGGTAAAGATAAGATAATCAGTCCCTCAGCTTCTGTTATCTCCACGTTTTAGTCATCTCTGTATTCGACCGAAGAAGCGAGCAGGCGAAATGTTTCAGCAGTAAATATAGCCAAATGTTGCACATGTTACTTGTCATTATTGTATATCGTTAATATGATGATATCAGAGGTGCGTCTGCCTGGCCTCTGGTCCGGTGCTTGTGGCATCACCCAGGTCAAAGCCTCGACAAAGAAGTACCTGGCGTCTGAATTTAGAGGAACACTTCGCAATTTTTCTGGACGCCTAGGGAACTCTTCTTCTAAATCCAGTCTTTGTATGTGTGAGCTTGCACAAAGCATATCAAGCACTCAGAGCAGAATAGCAGATTATAAAGTCAGCCAAGATTGTATACACAAGGCAGCGTTGGTCTGGAATTTTATGACTCTGATCGTGGGTTCTATCCCCGCCCGTGGTATGCTTTGATAAAAGATATCGTCAGTATTGAAGGAGACAGTTACAATTTGCCACCTAACATCAAAACTGGAGCACAGAGACAAACAGCCTCCCTGCTTCAGTGACACACTTTACACACTTCTCACAGACACAAACACAAGAGTAAACCTATCTCAGCTAGCTGATTTATTTGACCAAGATCTGGTTTATGTCCTCGCCCGTGGGGAGACAAAGTCAGACCTAAAGATACGTGGAAGGATCACAGGTAGTCATGATAGCCTTACCATAGATGCCACATGAGCTGCAGTACAGCACCAGATGCTGTGCTGCAGCTCATGTCTTGCAAGTGCACAAACTTATGCAGGTTGGAGGTGTTTACTATTCAGAAAACTGACGATGAGGAAGTTGAAGTGGAACTAGACGCCTGTCCCACTCAGACGCCGGCCTGTCCCACTCAGACGCCGGCCTGTCCCACTCAGACGCCGGCCTGTCCCACTCAGACGCCGGCCTGTCCCACTCAGACGCCGGCCTGTCCCACTCAGACGCCGGCCTGTCCCACTCAGACGCCGACCTGTCCCACTCAGACGCCGACCTTTCCCACTCAGACGCCGGCCTGTCCCACTCAGACGCCGACCTGTCCCACTCAGACGCCGACCTGTCCCACTCAGACGCCGGCCTGTCCCACTCAGACGCCGACCTGTCCCACTCAGACGCCGGCCTGTCCCACTCAGACGCCGGCCTGTCCCACTCAGACGCCGGCCTGTCCCACTCAGACGCCGGCCTGTCCCACTCAGACGCCGACCTGTCCCACTCAGACGCCGACCTGTCCCACTCAGACGCCGGCCTGTCCCACTCAGACGCAGGCCTGTCCCACCCAGACGCCGGCCTGTCCCACTCAGACGCCGACCTGTCCCACTCAGACGCCGACCTGTCCCACTCAGACGCCGACCTGTCCCACTCAGACGCCGACCTGTCCCACTCAGACGCCGACCTGTCCCACTCAGACGCCGACCTGTCCCACTCAGACGCCGGCCTGTCCCACTCAGACGCCGACCTGTCCCACTCAGACGCCGGCCTGTCCCACTCAGACGCTGGCCTGTCCCACTCAGACGCCGGCCTGACCCACTCAGACGCCAGCCTGAGTGGAACAAGCCAACGTCAACACACTACTTTTTCTCTGAGAAAACTTTCCTTCAATCTACCTGTTGTTGCTCTTGTAACAATGCATAGGCATAGCTCCTGATGACGCACGGAGACGTGTGAAAGACCTTGAACTAAAGATTTCCATCTCCCGTGGCTTATATATATATATAATATATATATATATATATATATATATATATATATATATATATATATATATATATATATATATATATATATATATGCTAGGAATTCGCAAGAGCAGGCGAAATATTCACAAACACTGATCTCTGGCCGACGGAGACTCGAACCTACGAACCTCATGACAAGGTACGCAGTGCTTTACCGACCGTACCACACTGGTCCAATACCTTGGCATCCAGCTTTCGCTAGACGTTATTCCAAGGCAGCCAGCTTTCAGGCAGGAAGGCTTACAGCTTTTCATCTCATCCCCTGCATGCATCGACACAACTAGAGATTTTTACAATGCTAGGAATTCGCAAGAGCAGGCGAAATATTCACAAACACTGATCTCTGGCCGACGGAGACTCGAACCTACGAACCTCATGACAAGGTACGCAGTGCTTTACCGACCGTACACACTGGTCCAATACCTTGGCATCCAGCTTTCGCTAGACGTTATTCCAAGGCAGCCAGCTTTCAGGCAGGAAGGCTTACAGCTTTTCATCTCATCCCCTGCATGCATCGACACAACTAGAGATTTTTACAATGCTAGGAATTCGCAAGAGCTGGCTGCCTTGGAATAACGTCTAGCGAAAGCTGGATGCCAAGGTATTGGACCAGTGTGTACGGTCGTAAGCACTGCGACTTGTCATGAGGTTCGTAGGTTCAGTCTCCGTCGGCCAAGATCAGTTTTGAATATTTCGCTGCTTTCGAATTCCTAATTGTAAAAATCTCTAGTTTGTCGATGCATGCAGATGAGATGAAAACTAGCCTTCCTGCCTGGCTGGGTGGAACGTCCGAAAGCGGATGCAGTATTGGACCAGTGTGCGACGGTCGTACACTGCGTAGCCTTGTCATGGGTTCGTAGGTTCGAGTCTCCTCAGCTCAAGATCAGTGTTTATATATATATATATATATATATATATATATATATATATGTCGTGCCGATTAGGTAAAACTTGCGATTTTGGCTTAAATAGCAACGCTCATCTTGCCATATAGGACAAGCGAAAATTTGTGTATGCAATAATTTCGCCAAAATCATTCTGAACATAACGAAAAAATATATTTCATTGTGTTTGTTTATTATTAAATTAATGTTAACGTATCTAAAATATATTTAGTTGGGTTAGGCTAAATTAAATTGCGCTTGTTGTAATAAGGTTAGGTAGGTTTTCAAAGTTTCTCTTAGTACAAAATTATAAATTCTTACATTAACATAAATGAAAAAATATATCTTTAAACGTATAAGAGAAAATTTTAGAAAGGACTTAATTTTAGATGAGTTCTTGCTAATTGACCAGTTTTACCTAATCGGCACGACATATATATATATATATATATATATATATATATATATATATATATATATATTATTTTTTTTTTATTAACACATCGGCCGATTACCACCAAGGCAGGGTGGCCCGAAAAGAAAAACTTTCATCATCATTCACTCCATCACTGTCTTGCCAGAAGGGTGCTTTACACTACAGTTATAAAACTGCAACATTTACACCCCTCCTTCAGAGTGCCGGCACTGTACTTTCCATCTCCAGAACTCAAGTCCGGCCTGCCGGTTTCCTGAATCCCTTCATAAATGTTACTTTGCTCACACTCCAACAGCACGTCAAGTATTAAAACCATATGCCTCCATTCACTCCTATCAAATACGCTCACACATGCTTGCTGGAAATCCAAGCCCCTCGCACACAAAACTTCCTTTACCCCTCCCTCCAACCTTTCCTAGGCCGACCCCTACCCGCCTTCCCTCCACTACAGATTTATACACTCTCGAAGTCACTCTGTCTCGTTCCATTCTCTCTACATGTCCAAACCACCTCAACAACCCTCCTCAGCCTCTGGACAATCGTTTTGGTAATCCCGCACCTCCTCCTAATTTCCAAACTCCGAATTCTCTGCATTATATTCACACCACACATTGACCTCAGACATGACATCTCCACTGCCTCCAGCCTTCTCCTCGTTGCAACATTCATCACCCATGCTTCACACCCATATAAGAGCGTTGGTTTAACTATACTCTCATACATTCCCTCTTTACTTCCATGGACAAGGTTCTTTGTCTCCACAGACTCCGAAGTGCTCCACTCACCCTTTTCCCCTCATCAATTCTATGATTCACCTCATCCTTCATAGACCCATCCGCCGACATGTCCACTCCCAAATATCTGAATACATTCACCTCCTCCATACTCTCTCCCTCCAATCTGATATCCAATCTTTCGTCACCTATTCTTTTGTTATCCTCATCACCTTACTCTTTCCTATATTCACTTTCAATTTTCTTCTTTTACACACCCTACCAAATTCATCCACCAACCTCTGCAGCTTCTCTTCAGAATCTCCCAAAAGCACAGTGTCATCAGCAAAAAGCAACTGTGACAACTCCACTTTGTATTTGCTTCTTTATCTTTTAGCCCAACACCTCTTGCCAAGACCCTCGCATTCACTTCTCTTACAACCCCATCTATAAATATATTGAACAACCACGGTGACATCACACATCCTTGTCTAAGGCCCACTTTTACTGGGAAATAGTCCCCTTCCCTCCTACACACTCTAACCTGAGCCTCACTATCCTCATAAAAACTCTTCACTGCTTTCAGTAACCTTCCTCCTATTCCATACACCTGCAACATCTGCCACATTGCCCCCCTATCTACCCTATCATACGCCTTTTCCAAATCCATAAATGCCACAAAAACCTCTTTACCCTTATCCAAATACTGTTCACCTATATGTTTCACTGTAAACACTTGGTCTACACACCCCCTACCTTTCCTAAAGCCCCCTTGTTCATCTGCTATCCTGCTTTCTGTTTTACTCTTAATTCTTTCAATAATAACTCTACCATACACTTTACCAGGTACACTCAACAGACTTATTCCCTATAATTTTTGCACTCTCTTTTGTCCCCTTTGCCTTTATACAAAGGAACAATACACGCTCTCTGCCAATCCCTAGGTACCTTACCCTCTTCCATACATTTATTAAATAATAGCACCAACCACTCCAAAATTATATCCCCACCTGCTTTTAACATTTCTATCTTTATCCCATCAATCCCAGCTGCCTTACCCCCTTTCATTCTACCCACTGCCTCACGAACTTCCCCTACACCCACAACTGGCTCTTCCACACTCCTACAAGATGTTATTCCTCCTTGCCCTACACACGAAATCACAGCTTCCCTGTCTTCATCAACATTTAACAAATCCTCAAAATATTCTCTCCATCTTCCCGATACCTCTAACTCTCCATTTAATAACTCTCCTCTCCTATATTTAACTGTCAAATCCATTTGTTCTCTAGGCTTCCTCAACTTATTAATCTCATTCCAAAACTTTTTCTTATTTTCAACAAAATTTGCTGATAACATATATATAAAATTTGCTGATAACATATATATAAAATATATAAAATATGAGTGTGTGCGTATAATACTCACACTACTGGGAGGAGAGGTGAGAGGTGAGGTGAGAGGTGAGGTGAGAGGTGAGGTGAGAGGTGAGGTGAGAGTGGGGTAAACTTACTGGAGTGTGATGAGCCGTGAGACGCAATGCAGCAGATACTCTCGTTAATTATCATGAATTCTCACCTGGTTTCTGACCGGAACATTCGACTCATTGCTGTATGAGGTTATTGTCCAAATGGGCCTTGTAATATTATATGTGCAAATGATTTAGCTATGCTAAGTGTGCCTTGATGCTGTTCAATGGTTTCAAATGATATGCCGTTGATAATATTGAAGAACTGACACGTTTCAGTAGTAGTTCGCTTTGTTGTGTTGGTTGGTGTTGTGTGTACTGGTAAAAAACACTTGCAGACATCTTCTAGTCCTGTCTCATTCTTGTTGAAAAATTTAGTATCGTGCCGTACCACAAATTATGATTGTTTATCTTAATGGCCTTCGCTGTGTGCCTTGCAAGAGTATTGGGGTTCATGAAATGTGGTATTTAGATAGCTTCTAGCCTCGCCAATACACTGTGATAGCCACAGCAGATAATGGTGTTCACTCCAGTACTGATGTTATCGTGGCTGTCACATCCAGTTCTGCTGAACTCTCTGACGGTTCTATTTATCCTCCAACTTGTGTCTTTTCTTAACTCTTGGAGATCTAAAAAACGATTTGAATTAAAAAAATGTGAGCATTATACCGGCGCTGGGCGAGCGCCTTATTCTTATGTTTACAAAATGTTTTTGGAAATTTATCCGGAAAGTTTTTAATTTTATGTCGAAAGTTTCAGTATATTTTTCTCGAATCCCAAAAAGTGTGAACTATATTTAAATGCATCTCATTACCAGTGGTGTGAGAAACATGGTAGACACCTCCTGCAGAGAATATAAATAATTTGTTATCTTACTTAAGATCATGTGTGATCATGTAGAATATAAGATGTGGGTGACCACTTGCTATGTATTTGGAAGAGTATATATATATATATATATATATATATACCACTCGGCCACAAATGCCACATAAGGTGGGTATGCCGAATAAGTAAAACTTGCTATTTTGGCTTAAATAGCAATGCTCTTCTTGCCGAATAAGGCAAGCGAAAATTTGTGTATGCGACAATTTCGCAAAAATCTTTCTGAAGCTAACGAAAAAATATATATATTTCATTGTGTTTGTTTATTATTAAATTATTGTAAACTTATCTAAAATATATTTAGTTGGATTAGGCTAAATTAAATTGCGCTTGTTATAATAAGGTTAGGTAAGTTTCCTAAGGTTCTTTTGGTACAAAATCATAAATTTTTACATTAACATATAAGGAAGTTAGGTAAAAGAAAGTTAGGTGTATCCTTAATGGTCCTAGAGTAGTGGATAGGCTTTAAACCTCATTACCCAACCAATCACGAGACACAGTCGACTTCTTGCCTGTATTACTCTCATCTTTCTTGATGTAAATCATTGCAGCATCCACACTGATGTTCACACTATCACCGATCACTTTCCACATATGTAGTAACCAAATATATATTTTTCCCTAGTATCCCCCGATACAAATGTATCAAATTGTTATACAATGTCTCAAAATATCATAATTCATAACTCAAACTGTCGCAGTACTTCAATGACAAATACGTCGCTTCACACGCTGAGGATTCGAGTTCGATTCCCAGCGAGGGTAGAAATATTGGGCGTGTTTCTTTACACCGGTTGTCTATGTTCACCCACCAGAAATATGGGTACCTGGGTGTTAGTGGACTGGTGTGTGTCGCATCCTGGGACAAAACTGACCTAATTTGCGGGAAATGCTCAGCATAACAAGTGTCTTTCTATATAGTAGTATGTCATTGATGTCAGCTAGGTCTGTATACCTTGTACATGTACTTGTAAAAATAAAGATATTATATTATTATTATTATTATTATTATTATTATTATTATTATTATTATTATTATTATTATTATTAATATTATTATTATTAATATTATTAGTAATATTATAGTAATCTACTATAACATTCTAGTAATGTATTAGAGCATAACAGTAATCTACTATATGAGTCTCATTCTCTAGTAATTACAAGTTTATTATCCCCCAGCATCAGTTTTATACTGTTCCTCACTTTATAGAACTAAAGTTTTTTGTATTGCTTGTCTGTTTACCCGACATAAGATTTATGCGTTTAAAATATCGAAATAATTCTAGATGTAAATGAGAAAGAACACAGTTTACGTGTCGTCTCACCAAGTGTAAATGTTAGAGCCTGGCGGAGGAGAAAATGCTACCCCAGGATCCCATTGTCGGCTGATAAGAGAGTGGTCCTGACCACACCAGGTCTGGTTCACCGGTCTGAGGTCATTGTGGACACAAGCTGACTACGTCAGTAATGATTCAGCGATGTAGCGGTAAAGGCTGATCCACAAGGCTAGTGTGGTGAACTGAGGATCCCAATAAGTCTTTTGCGAGAGTCTGAGGACTACAGAAGTTCTTATGCGATGGCCTGAGAACCAGAGCAGGTCTTTTTGCGATGGTATGATGACTACAGCAGGTCTTATGTCATGATCTGAGAACCACAGCAGGTATTTTATAATGACTTGAAGACTACAGCAGGTTTTTATGCAATGGTATGAACATCACACTAGATCTAGAGTGATAGTTTGAGAACCTCGGTAGTTCTTACACAATGGTATGTTGACTACAGGTCTAGTGTGATGACCTGGTGGCCACAGGTCTGGTGTGATGACCTGGTGGCCACAGGTCTGGTGTGATGACCTTGTGACCACAGGTCTGGTGTGATGACCTGGTGATCCTTGAGGAACTGTGCACAAACAGACTCACCAAGAATGTAAATACTGAAACATAAATATTATCAACAATCTACTTAAGAACATATTGAAATCAGTTGTGAACAAGCTGCTATGAACTTGGTTTAGCTCTGTACAAGAGTAACTTAGCGGCCACCAGCTGTGCAGACAGTAACTGTACAGCTTAAACTCATCTAGTCATAGTAACTTAGCTGTCCACAGTGTCTTAACTGGTCAGAGTTATGCATCTGCTCAATATAACGCAGTTGGTATCATGAGTAGTACCTGGAGTACCTGCTGCACTTTCAATTGGCCTACGATACGTGGCCGTGCTAGACATGAGCTTATAGCATAGCCGACACAACAATCAAAGACAGTTTTCGTTTAATATATATTCCCCACCACCCGAATAAATGTATAATTATTTATTACACTACGTTCAATATGTATGACCCAATGAAAAAAAAAAATCATGTGTAGAGTTGGGAGAGTGTATGAGAACTCTCACTGCAATATCCATAAAACGCCTGTACAGAGAACAGTGTGGTGGTAACCACCTCGAGGTTAGTGAGGGTCTTGGGGTCCAGGGCTGCACCTACATGTAAAATAACTTCACCTAGGTTCCCTTCCCTCACTCTGAACAAGCTAACAACCTCGAGCACCTGGTTAGGCTACCCTAAACTTTAATGATACGCTCACTCATGCAGGCAATGAACTGCTGAGCACAAAGCTAGCTTAAGATGACACTCGGGAATGTGGCTACGTGTCATGAAGGCTGAACACAAAATGTGCGCTTGGCGCATGCTACAGCTGGTCAAAGTAGCTTAGATTAAAATAACTTAGGTTGTCAAAGTAACTCAGCTGATCAAAGTAAACTGGTGGTAACTTTTGGGGAAGATCTTGTGTACAAGAAATACAGTATTATAGTCACATTTCTGTGACAGGTGCTGTGTTAAGACGATACTGTGACAGGTGCTGTGTTAGGGCGTTACTGTGACAGGTGCTGTGTTAGGGCGTTACTGTGACAGGTGCTGTGTTAAGACGTTACTGTGACAGGTGCTGTGTTAAGACGATACTGTGACAGGTGCTGTGTTAGGGCGTTACTGTGACAGGTGCTGTGTTAAGACGTTACTGTAACAGGTGTTGTGTTAGGGCGTTACTGTGACAGGTGCTGTGTTAAGACGTTACTGTAACAGGTGTTGTGTTAGGGCGTTACTGTGACAGGTGCTGAGTTAAGACATCACAGTTGCCTGTGGCTGTGGTTGTGGCTGTGGCGTGAGGCTGTAGGGTGAGGCTGTAGCATGGGACTGTGACTGTGGCGTGAGGCTGTAGCATGAGGCTGTGGCAGTAGCGTGAGGCTGTGGCTGCGGCTGTAGGGTGTGGCTGCGGCTGTAGGGTGTGGCTGTGGCTGTAGCGTGAGGCTGTAGCGTGGGACTGTGGCTGTGGCGTGAGGCTGTAGCATGTGACTGTAGCTGTGGCGTGAGGCTGTGGCTGTGGCGTGAGGCTGTAGCATGAGGCTGTGGCGTGAGGCTGTAGCATGAGGCTGTGGCTGTGGCGTGAGGCTGTAGCATGAGGCTGTAGCATGAGGCTGTAGCGTGAGGCTGTAGCATGAGGCTGTGGCTGTAGCGTGAGGCTGTAGCATGTGACTGTAGCTGTGGCGTGAGGCTGTGGCTGTGGCGTGAGGCTGTAGCATGAGGCTGTGGCGTGAGGCTGTAGCATGAGGCTGTGGCTGTGGCGTGAGGCTGTAGCATGTGACTGTAGCTGTGGCGTGAGGCTGTGGCTGTGGCGTGAGGCTGTAGCATGAGGCTGTGGCGTGAGGCTGTAGCATGAGGCTGTGGCTGTGGCGTGAGGCTGTAGCATGTGACTGTAGCTGTGGCGTGAGGCTGTGGCTGTCGCGTGAGGCTGTAGCATGAGGCTGTGGCTGTGGCGTGAGGCTGTAGCATGAGGCTGTGGCGTGAGGCTGTAGCATGAGGCTGTGGCTGTGGCGTTAGGCTGTAGCATGAGGCTGTAGCGTGAGGCTGTAGCATGAGGCTGTGGCTGTAGCGTGAGGCTGTAGCATGTGACTGTAGCTGTGGCGTGAGGCTGTGGCTGTGGCGTGAGGCTGTAGCATGAGGCTGTGGCGTGAGGCTGTAGCATGAGGCTGTGGCTGTGGCGTGAGGCTGTAGCATGTGACTGTAGCTGTGGCGTGAGGCTGTGGCTGTGGCGTGAGGCTGTAGCATGAGGCTGTGGCGTGAGGCTGTAGCATGAGGCTGTGGCTGTGGCGTGAGGCTGTAGCATGTGACTGTAGCTGTAGCATGAGGCTGTGGCTGTAGCGTGAGGCTGTAGCATGAGGCTGTGGCGTGAGGCTGTAGCATAAGGCTGTGGCTGTAGCGTGAGGCTGTAGCATGAGGCTGTGGCTGTAGCGTGAGGCTGTGGCTGTGGCGTGAGGCTGTAGCATGAGGCTGTGGCTGTGGCGTGAGGCTGTAGCGTGAGGCTGTGGCTGTGGCGTGAGGCTGTAGCGTGAGGCTGTGGCTGTAGCGTGAGGCTGTGGCTGCGGGTGTAACGTGAGGCTGTGGCTGCGGCTGTAGTGTGAGGCTGTGGCTGCGGCTGTAGCGTGAGGCTGTGGCTGCGGCTGTAACGTGAGGCTGTGGCTGCGGCTGTAGCGTGAGGCTGTGGCTGCGGCTGTAGCGTGAGGCTGTGGCTGCGGCTGTAACGTGAGGCTGTGGCTGCGGCTGTAACGTGAGGCTGTGGCTGCGGCTGTAACGTGAGGCTGTGGCTGTAGCATGAGGCTGTGGCTGTAGCGTGAGGCTGTAGCGTGAGGCTGTAGCGTGAGGCTGTGGCTGTAGCGTGAGGCTGTAGCGTGAGGCTGTAGCGTGAGGCTGTAGCGTGAGGCTGTAGCGTGAGGCTGTGGCTGTAGCGTGAGGCTGTAGCGTGAGGCTGTAGCGTGAGGCTGTGGCTGTAGCGTGAGGCTGTAGCGTGAGGCTGTAGCGTGAGGCTGTGGCTGCGGCTGTAGGGTGAAACTGTGGCTGCGGCTGTAGCGTGAGGCTGTAGAGTGAGGCTGTAGCATGAGGCTGTGGCTGTAGCGTGAGGCTGTGGCTGCGGCTGTAGCGTGAGGCTGTGGCTGCGGCTGTAGCGTGAGGCTGTGGCTGCGGCTGTAACGTGAGGCTGTGGCTGTGTTGAGCTGTAATCATGCACCAAGACGATGGTTGTTAACTATCATGCAAGTGTCGTGTTCCATCCCTCACGTGTTGTCGTTTTTCCTGGCGAGTATTGTTAGGGGAGACTTAATTAATCTCTGGCGATTTTAATGACTAAAGAACGTGAGTCTGAGAGCTGGAGGAATGTGAAGGTGACGAAAATTAAGGTGAGAGAGAAAGTGACAAGTGAAGGTGGTGAGGGTAGTGGGCGACAAATGAGACACATCAGGATGGTGTTACGTGTAAGTGGCTTGCTATCTTATAATACACCTTAATTGGCGATTATCTTTTGCTGAGTGTGAGAGAAGTATCGGTGCTGGGAGGGGAGTTAACTAGAGGCCAGGCAGGGCTAACTAGAAGCCAGGCAGGCCTAACTAGAGGCCAGGCAGGGCTAACTAGAGGCCAGGCAGGGCTAACTAGAGGCCAGGCAGGCCTAACTAGAGGCCTGGCAAGGCTAACTAGAGGCCAGGCAGGGCTAACTAGAGGCCAGGCAGGGCTAACTAGAGGCCAGGCAGGGCTAACTAGAGGCCAGACAGGGCTAACTAGAGGCCAGGCAGGGCTAACTAGAGGCCAGACAGGGCTAACTAGAGGCCAGGCAAGGCTAACTAGAGGCCAGACAGGGCTAACTAGAGGCCAGTCAGAGCTAATTAGAGGCCAGACAGGGCTAACTAGAGGCCAGGCAGGGCTAACGAGAGGCCAGACAGGGCTAACTAGAGGCCAGACAGGGCTAACTAGAGGCCAGACAGGGCTAACTAGAGGCCAGACAGGGCTAACTAGAGGCCAGACAGGGCTAACTAGAGGCCAGGCAGGGCTAATTAGAGGCCAGGCAGGGCTAACTAGAGGCCAGGCGGTGGTAACCAAAGTCGAGACGGTGCTAGCTAGAGTCCAGGTGGTGTTAACTATAGACCAGATGGTGCTAACAAGAGGCCAAGCAGTGCTAACTAGAGGCCAGATGGTGGTAACTAGAGGACAGGTGGTGCTGACTAGAGACCAGATGCTGCTAACGAGAGGGCAGGCGGTGCTAACTAGAGACCAGGTAGTGATAACTGAAGACTAAGCGGTGATAACTAGAGAGTAGGCAGTATTCAATGTGATAACTGTTACGTCTAATCGACTGTTAAACTTTAAGTCGTACTGAAACAGGTTCCTCCAAACATATATTTTATTGATAATGTAGTAATGTCCCTGCTGCTGTCTTACACTGGTGTCCCTGCTGCTGTCTTACACTGGTGTCCCTGCTGCTGTCTTACACTGGTGTCCCTGCTGCTGTCTTACACTGATGTCCTGCTGCTCTCTTACACTAGTGTCCCTGCTACTGTCTTACACTGGTGTCCCTGCTGCTGTCTTACACTGGTGTCCTGCTGCTATCTTACACTGGTGTCCCTGCTGCTGTCTTACATTGGTGTCCCTGCTGCTGTCTTACACTGGTGTCCCTGCTGCTGTCTTACACTGGTGTCCCTGCTGCTGTCTTACACTGGTGTCCCTGCTGCTGTCTTACACTGGTATCCCTGCTGCTGTCTTACACTGGTGTCCCTGCTGCTGTCTTACACTGGTGTCCCTGCTGCTGTCTTACACTGGTGTCCCTGCTGCTGTCTTACACTGGTGTCGTGCTGCTGTCTTACACTGGTGTCCCTGCTGCTGTCTTACACTGGTGTCCTGCTGCTGTCTTACACTGGTGTCCCTGCTGCTGTCTTACACTGGTGTCCCTGCTGCTGTCTTACACTGGTGTCCTGCTGCTGTCTTACACTGGTGTCCTGCTGCTGTCTTACACTGGTGTCCTGCTGCTGTCTTACACTGGTGTCCCTGCTGCTGTCTTACACTGGTGTCCTGCTGCTGTCTTACACTGGTGTCCCTGCTGCTGTCTTACACTGGTGTCCCTGCTGCTGTCTTACACTGGTGTCCTGCTGCTGTCTTACACTGGTGTCCCTGCTGCTGTCTTACACTGGTGTCCCTGCTGCTGTCTTACACTTGTGTCCCTGCTGCTGTCTTACACTGGTGTCCCTGCTGCTGTCTTACACTGGTGTCCCTGCTGCTGTCTTACACTGGTGTCCCTGCTGCTGTCTTACACTGGCGTCCTGCTGCTGTCTTACACTGGTGTCCCTGCTACTGTCTTACACTGGTGTCCCTGCTACTGTCTTACACTGGCGTCTTGCTGCTGTCTTACACTGGCGTCCTGCTGCTGTCTTACACTGGTGTCCCTGCCTGTCTTACACTGGTGTCCTGCTATGTCTTACACTGGTGTCCCTGCTGATGTCTTACACTGGTGTCCCTGCTGCTGTCTTACACTGGTGTCCCTGCTGCTGTCTTACACTGGTGTCCCTGCTGCTGTCTTACACTGGTGTCCCTGCTGATGTCTTACACTGGTGTCCCTGCTGCTGTCTTACACTGGTGTCCCTGCTGCTGTCTTACACTGGTGTCCCTGCTACTGTCTTACACTGGTGTCCCTGCTACTGTCTTACACTGGCGTCCTGCTGCTGTATTATACTGGTGTCCCTGCTGTTGTCTTACACTGGTGTCCCTGCTACTGTCTTACACTGGTGTCCCTGCTGCTGTCTTACACTGGCGTCCTGCTGATGTCATATACTGGCGTCCTGCTGCTGTCTTACACTGGTGTCCCTGCTGCTGTCTTACACTGGTGTCCCTGCTGCTGTCTTACACTGGTGTCCCTGCTGATGTCTTACACTGGTGTCCCTGCTGCTGTCTTACACTGGCGTCCTGCTGCTGTCTTACACTGGTGTCCCTGCTGCTGTCTTACACTGGTGTCCCTGCTGATGTCTTACACTGGCGTCCTGCTACTGTCTTACACTGGTGTCCCTGCTGCTGTCTTACACTGACGTCCTGCTGCTGTCTTACACTGGTGTCCCTGCTGCTGTCTTACACTGGTGTCCCTGCTGCTGTCTTACACTGGTGTCCCTGCTACTGTCTTACACTGGCGTCCCTGCTGCTGTCTTACACTGGTGTCCCTGCTGCTGTCTTACACTGGCGTCCTGCTGCTGTCTTACACTGGTGTCCCTGCTGTTTCGGGTCTTCACACTGGTCCTGCTGCTGTCTTACACTGACGTCCCTGCTGCTGTCTTACACTGGTGTCCCTGCTGCTGTCTTACACTGGTGTCCCTGCTGCTGTCTTACACTGGTGTCCCTGCTCTGTCTTACACTGGTGTCCCTGCTGCTGTCTTACACTGGTGTCCTGCTGCTTCTTACACTGAGTGTCCCTGCTGCTGTCTTACACTGGTGTCCCTGCTGCTGTCTTACACTGGTGTCCCTGCTGCTTCTTACACTGGTGTCCCTGCTGCTGTCTTACATTGGTGTCCCTGCTGCTGTCTTACATTGGTGTCCCTGCTGCTGTCTTACATTGGTGTCCCTGCTGCTGTCTTACACTGGTGTCCCTGCTGCTGTCTTACACCCGTCTCCTCTCTCTCTCTCTCTCTCTCTCTCTCTCTCTCTCTCTCTCTCTCTCTCTCTCTCTCTCTCTCTCTCTCTCTCTCTCTCTCTCTCTCTCTCTCTCTCTCTCTCTCTCTTGATATATAAATACAATGTGTATTCCTAGTAGTTGTCTGGATGATATATTTCCAGGGATTGTCTGGATGATATATTTCCAGGGACTCTCTGGATGATGTATTTCAAGGAATTGTCTGGATGATACACTTCTAGGGATTCAACCTAGCGATTGAATAATGCATTTCACTTCAGTTATGTCACTTCATCCAAGGTTTTAGAGAGTGCCGGTGTGGACTGCATTAATGACCAGGTGCAGCTAGGTCTTGTGGCTAGGTGAAAGTCACATCAGTATTCTGTAGGAAGAGAAGTGCAACAACTTCTCTTAAGTGGTAAGTTCCTCGGACGAGTGCCAGTGTAAGAGACACTAAGTGGATCATAATAAACTTTAATATAAAATTCTTGATTCCCGTCGAGTTGAACATGAATCAAAACACAATCACGTGCGTCATGTACGCACGTGATTGTTCAGACTGTTGCAAGATGAACGCTGCATAAGACAACAAACAGTATGTGGGTTCATCACTACCACTGACCAAGGCTTTATTATTATTATTATCATTATTACGATTTTATTATATTAGTTATTATTATTATTATTATCAATAGGCACCATCATTATATAAGTTGTGAATCATCGTGTTTTGTTAAGACTCAATCCTCCGTCTGTGCATCGTGGTGGGGATTTACACTCACAATAAAGTCAACTTTCCCATCACTCCTTCAAGGACGGGGTCACCTTGATGCCGGTGAAGAGCTCTTGATCCCAGTAACTGAAGTTATGCTTCCTTTATTTGAATCAAGTAATAATTATCTGTCTCCGGACTTACAGAATTCGAAGGAGGAAATATATATATATATATATATATATATATATATATATATATATATATATATATATATATATATATATATATATATATATATATATATGTCGTGCCGATTAGGTAAAACTGGTCAATTAGCAAGAACTCATTTAAAATTAAGTCCTTTCTAAAATTTTCTCTTATACGTTTAAAGATATATTTTTTTTATTAATGTTAATGTAAAAATTTACAATCTTGTACCAAGAGAAACTTTGAAAACCTACCTAACCTTATTACAACAAGCGCAATTTAATTTAGCCTAACCCAACTAAATATATTTTAGATACGTTAACATTAATTTAATAATAACCAAACACAATGAAATATATTTTTTTCGTTATGTTCAGAATGATTTTGGTGAAATTATTGCATACACAAATTTTCACTTGTCATATATGGCAAGGTGAGCGTTGCTATTTAAGCCAAAATCGCAAGTTTTACCTAATCGGCACGACATATATATATATATATATATATATATATATATATATATATATATATATATAATTTACGTGTGTGTATGTGTGTGTATGAGAAAGAAAAACCCACACGAGACCAAAACGAGGAGGAATGGTAGTCTGTGAAAAGATAAAAAAAAGGTATTAAGTGTGAGACTCTGGGTAATTGTTATGTGGAACAATATGCTACGAACATAAATATGAACAAAAGAATTGCGAAGCTTTGCATGAGAGCAGATGTGCCACGCTAGGCTGATTCTCTCTTCAGTACTCCACACGGCAGCTCTTGTTCAAGAGCGGGTCATCCCTGTTGACTGTGGGCAGCCAATTTTGAATAAGTTAGACCAGTTCGGATCTCTCTTTAACATACCTGACTCAGCGCTCCTCGTCTCAAGATACTCCTCTCAACATCCTCGTCTCAAGATCCCGGCTAGTTCCTCCTATATACACTAAATCCCAAGTGACTTGGTAGGCTCTCTGACTCATGGCTTAGGCTGGCAAAATTCAGCACCTTGTATGAAGTCCATCCTGCTTGATGGAATATGAGAGGAAAACATAGCTTTTGATCCCATTGTGTTACTCTCATATAGAATAGTCGAGCACAACACTGACGACGTATCCAGTTTCGCTAAATAAAAAAAGTATCTCACGTGTAACTTGTTTTTCGTGATTCTCAGAAAAATAGTTTCTTAATTTCTTTGGTAGGAAACTGTGAGCTCAGTGACGTCTTTACTTTTACCCAGCTTCCACCAGGCGATATATATATATATATATATATATATATATATATATATATATATAGCAAGACAACCACTATGAAAAATAGAGGAATTCCACTATTTTTTCATAGTGGTTGTCTTGCATATTTTGATATCACCTGTTTACTGTGATCTTTTTGCATATATATATATATATATATAAAATATATATATATATATATATATATATATATATATATATATATATTAATAAGGCAGAGTCCGGGTAGGAAAGAGCGAAGTCAGCAGCTAAAGATTCCAGTCATCCTCGACCTCAAGTACCAGAGAACAATCAAAGTATTTTAAGGATTAATTTAGAGTAAAAATGTCTAAACTTATAGATTTTAATGATTTTTTTCTTTATTTCTTATTAACACGTCGGCTGTGTCCCAATAAGGCAGGGTAACCCGAAAAAGAAGAAACACTTTCATCATCATTCACTCCATCACTGTCTTGCCAGAGACGCGCCTTCACTACACTTATAAAACTGCAACATTAACACCCCTCCTTCAGAGTGCCGGCAATGTACTTCCCATCTCCATGACTCAAGTCCGGCCACCCAGTTACCCTGAATCCCTTCATAAATGTTACTTTGCTCACACTCCAACAGCACGTCAAGTCATAAAAACCATTTGTCTCCACTCGCTCCTATCTAACACACTCACGCACTCTTGCTGGAAGTCCAAGCCCCTTGCACACAAAACCTTTACCGACTCCCTCAAACCTTTCTTAGGTCGACCCCTACCCCACCTTCCTTCTACTAGAGATTTATACGCTCTCCAAGTCATTCTATTTTGTTCCATTCTCTCTAAACGTCTAAACCATCTCAACAACCCCTCCTCAACCCTCTTGATAATACTTTTAGTAATCCCCCACCTCCTCGTAATTTCCAAACTATGGATTCTCTGCATTATATTCACACCACACATTGCCCTCAGACACAACATCTCCACTGCCTCCAGCCTTCTCCTTGTTGCAACATTCACCACCCATGCTTCACACCCATATAAGAGTGTTGGTATAACTATACTCCTCATTGCACAACTCACCTTTTCCCCTCATCAGTTCTATGATTCACCTCATCTTTCATAGACCCATCTGCTGACAATTCCAATCCCAAATATCTGAATACATTCACTTCATCCATACTGCCTCCTTCCAATCTGATATCCAATCTTTCATTACCTAAATTTTTTGTTATCCTCATCACCTTACCCTTTCCTATGTTCACTTTTAATTTCCTTCTTTTACATACCCTACCAAACTCATCCACCAACCTCTGCAACTTCTCTTCAGAATCTCCCAAAAGCACAGTGTCATCAGCAAAGAGCAACTGTGACAACTCCCACTTTGTGTTAGATTTTTTATCTTTTAACCCCACACCTCTTGCCAACACCCGAGCATTCACTTCTCTTACAACTCCATTTATAAATGTATTGAACAACCACGGTGACATCACACATCCCTGTTTAAGGCCTACTTTTACTGGGAAATAATCTCCCTCTCGCCTACATATTGTCACCTGAGCCTCACTATCCTCGTAAAAACTCTTCACTGCTTTCAGTAACCTACCTCCTATTCCATACATTTGCAACATCTGTCACATTGCCCTGCCTTTTCCAAATCCATAAATGTAACAAAAACCTCTTTACCTTATCTAAGTACTGTTCACCTATATGTTTCACTATAAACACTTGGTCTATATATCCGCTACCCTTCCTAAAGCCTTCTTGTTCATTTGTGATCATGCTCTCCGTCTTACTCTTAATTCTTTCAATAATATCTCTTTACGAGGTATACTCAACAGGCTTATTCCTCTATAATTTTTACATTATCTTTTGTCCCCTTTGCCTTTATACAAAGGAACTATGCATGCTCTCTGCCAGTCCCTAGGTACCTTACCCTCTTCCATACATTTATTAAATAATAGCACCAACCACTCCAAAATTATATCCCCATCTGCTTTTAACATTTCTGTCTTTATCCCATCAGTCTCAGCTGCTTTACCCCGTTTCATTCTACCTACTGCCTCATACACCTCCCTACACTCACAACTGGCTCCTATAAGATGTTATACCTCTCTTCTCGATGCACAAAATCACAACTTCCTCCAAATATTCCCTCCATCTTCCCGATACCTTTAACTCTCTATTTAATAACTCTCCTCTTCTATTTTTATCTGTCAAATCCATTCTTTCCCTAGGCTTCCTCAACTTATTAATCTCACTCTGAAAATTTTTCTTATTCTCAAAAAATTTGTTGATAGCTTCTCGCCCACTCTCTCATTTGCTCTCCTTTTACATTCCTTCACTACTGTCTTTTTATCTTTATATTATCCTCCTTGCATCACCAATGACTCCTCTTCCCTCCCGCACCCACTTTCCTGTAACCACAAATTTCTGCTGAACACTCTAACACTGCATTCTTAAATCTACCCCATACATCTTCAACCTCATTGTCTATACTCTCACTAGCCCATCTTTCTTCCAATAGTTGTTTATATCTTGTCCTAACTGCCTCCTCTATCTCACTTGCTGATTCCATTCTCCTTGTATCCCATCTACCTTTTACTCTCACTATAACTACAACTTAAAAATGATCTCATATATCTATGGCCCCTCAATAAACATGCACATCCTGAAGCCTACCCATCAGTCTTTTACCTACCAATACATTGTCCAACAAACTACTGTCATTACGTCCTATATCAAATCTTAATAATTTTAAAAAAATAGTGAAAGATCTGTTAACTCAAAGGTTTTCTTGCAAGGCATCTCAATGACGAGCGTAATGGGTACTTTATGTATTTAGTTCATTTTTATTATTCTTTTTCAGTATTCATATTGTATCATATTCTGGTAGCATATTATGAAAGCCAAATAATTAAAAACGTGTGCTTGAACAATTGTAGTGTTTATCAAAACATGTGGATCATTGAAGCTTCTGTTTTAACATTTGTAGTGTTTATCACAACATGTAGATCATCTTGGGGGCGGCATCCTTAGTTCTTGGTTCTGGCACTTTGACTAAGCTTTCTATGAATCTCTCTTCTCTCTCTCTCTCTCTCTCTCTCTCTCTCTCTCTCTTTAGTAACCTGATCTTCAGTAGCATTAACGTGTTCCTTTATCCAACATCAAAAATAGCATCACTTCTCTGTTATCCTATTAAATCTATGGAGTTTAAATAGTAAGAAATAATCATGCTAATAAGCAGTTGAGTACATCACAAACTGAGTGTCAAACGTCTCAGAGTTCACATAAATGATTTTTTCTGCGACAACCTATCTAACTCGCTAATTATGAAAATATGGAAGACTGAACTGATAGATAAAATGCGTGTAACGTACTAGTGGGGTGTCATGTTTGCTAGCAGCTGGTCAGGAGTCCCATGAACATTCACTTGTTGTTACCTACGTACCCAATAACCCATCATCACTTGCTGGTAATAATGTTAATAATACTGGAGATGCCACATTATTGTTTAACATCATCTCTTTGCGCATGACTCGTCTTTATCATCGTGAGATTTGCAAAATTCGTCATGCGTGAAATGCGCATTAATTACTGTGACTCGATCTTCGCTTAGGACTCCACTGCATTGCAATGTTTTCTTTATTCCAGTGCACATTCAACAAAAGTAATCCATATTCTACAGCTTGCTTGGTCATCGGGAAGTTCAAGTAGAAATAAAGATATTATTATTATTATTATTTACCATACAGTCAACAGTAAAGTATGGCCTGGTAATAAAACTAGGTGAGCACACAGCCGAAATTCCTATACAATCACATCATAGGGGAGGACCAGATACACACAACAGAAGAGGTGAAGAAACTATTGAGCGAGTTAGAGACCTCGAATGCAAAGGGAGTATGCTGAAATCTACAAGCATATTAATACAGGGCAGTTGCCAGAGGTCTGAAAGACAGCAGACAGAATCTCAGCAGGGAAGAAGGTGGAGAGACAGTTAACATTAAAGTACAGGCAAGTGCCACTGACATACATACTGTGTTAGGTAATGAAGATAATCAAGAAAGTGTGGTGGAGCGCCTGGAAAGGAGGTGTTTCATAAGCAATAACTAGGATGGTTTAAGAGGTGGTAAATCTCATAAATTCGCTACATTTTTATGGCAAGGTAACTGAAGGAAGGCAATGCAGAGAAGGCTGGAAGAACTGTTTACTCTTGGACCTTAAGAAGGCATATAACAGATGAATGAAGAGTTGGGAATAACATGAAGAACACTACAATGAATCAAGGAATACCTATCAAGAAATGAACAGTGACTGTAGAGGAAGAAGCATCATAATGGACAAGAGTGAGAAGTGTGGTTCTACAAGGATCGATACTGGGATCAGTACTGTTTCTGGTGTATGTGAACGACATGACGCATGAGACAGTCCAGTGTATCACTGTTTGCATATGATGCGAAATTAATTAGGAGAATACAAGCATGAGGGGACAATGGAAAAATAAACACATAAGCAGTATAATGTGATCCTTTATTGACAACGTTTCGCCCACACAGTGGGCTTTATCGAGTCACAAACAGATCTACCTGGGTGTAAGGTATGCGAGTATTTATAGGATGGAGTCAAGTGGGGAATGCTGGGTAGGTTGTATCTGATGAACACCTGCACGGGACTGGCGGCTGCGTATGTAGTTATGTGGGATAACGATGAAGAAGTTTCTTGGCAAGGGGTTCAGCTTCTATAACATAGCTGGAGCCCTTGCCAAGAAACTTCTTTATCGTTATCCCACATAACTACATACGCACCCACCAGTCCCGTGCAGGTCCTCATCAGATACAACGTACCCAGCATTCTCCACCTGATTACATCCTATAAATACTCACGTACCTTTCACCCAGGTAGATCTGTTTGTGACTTTCTAGGTGCTCCACCACTCTTCTGATAATCTCCATAACTTTGCATACTATACATGTCAGTGACACTGGTCTGTAGTTTAATGCTTCGTGTCTGTCTCCTTTTTTTAAAAACTGAGACTACATTTGCTGTCTTCCATACCTCAGGTAGTCGCCCTGTTTCGATAGATGTGTTGAAGATTGTTGTTAGTGGTACACATAGCGCCTCTGCTTCCTCTCTCAGGACCCATGGAGAGATGTTGTCCGGCCCCATCGCCTTTGAGGTATTTAGTTCCCTTAGCAGCCTCTTCACCTCCTCCTCGGTTGTATGTATTGTGTCCAGCACTTCTCTCCGTCTTTCAGGAGTCCCTTCTGTCTCCTCTTTAAATCTCATGTTGAGCTCCTCACATACTTTTCGGTCGTTTCATGTGATCTCCTCTCCTTCCTTCCTCTGCCTGATTACCTGGTCCCTGACTTGTTGTTTTCCTCCTGATGTGACTGTACAACAGCTTCAGGTTGGAGTTGGCTTTCGCTGCTATGTCATTTTTTAATTGTCCTTGAGCCTCCCTCTTTACCTGAGCATATTCATTTCTGGCCCTTAGACTGCTCTCCTTATTCTCCTAGGTCCTTTGTCTTCTATACTTCTTCCATTCTCTAGCACATTTGGTTTTGGCCTCTCTACACCTTTGGGTGAACTAAGGGCTCGTCCTGGCCTTTTCATTATTTCTGTTGTCCTTGGGTACAAACCTCTCCTCTGCTTCCTTGCATATTGTTGTCACATATTCCATCATCTCATTTACTGATCACTTTGCCAGTTCTCTGCCCCACTGAACCTCATGAAGGAAATTTTTCACGCCTGTGTAGTCCCCTCTCTTGTAGTTTGGCTTCATTCATCCTGCTTCCGTCTCCACTTGTAACTACCATGTATTCAAAGCTCAGAACCATGTGATCACTAGCCCCAAGGGGTCTTTCATATGAGATGTCCTCAATATATGCACTACTCAAAGTGAATACTAGGTCCAGTCTTACTGGTTCATCTTCTCCTCTCTCTCTGGTAGTGTCCCTAACGTGTCCCTCCGCGTTTCTGGGCCCCCATGTGGCTCCAGGTTTTACCAGTCAATTTCTTTGCGATTGAAGTCACGCAGAACCAGTAGCTTTGCTCTGTCCACATGGGCCCTCGTGGCCACTTCAGCCAGTTTGTCAACCATCGCTCTGTTACTCTCATCATATTCTTGCCTTGGCCTCCTGCTATTCTGTGGTGCATTATACATCACCAACTACCACCTTGGAACCTCCAAACCGAAGTGTTCCTATTATGTAGTCTCTTGCTTCTCTGTCTTCTCTCTCCAGCTCCTCAAAATCCCAGTGGTTTGTGATGAGCAGTTCCACTCCTCTTTCCCTTCTGTTCCCACTGTCTTTCCTCATGATCTGATATCCATTTGGAAAGATGGCATCTGTTATTATTCCCATGAGCTTGGTTTCTGTGAGAGCTATGATGTTCAGTGATGCCTCTTTGATTCTTTTATGCCACTCCTCTCACTTATTCATTAATCCATTAGCGTTGGTGTACCAAACCTTGTTTCCTCTCTAACACTGTATTCTGGGGAGTTTGTGGGGTTTGGGGGAGTTGGGGACTTGGCAGGGTGCTATAGGATTCTACTGCATAGTGTGGAGTGGGGGCTGTGAGTGTGAAGGGTGTTTTGTATTGGGATAGTACATTTGGCTGTGGGGTTCTGAGGGTGATTCTGTGGGTGTTTGTGCTTGTTGCTCTGCCCTGCTCTGATTGTCCTCTGGTGACTGAATCCTTGTCTCTCTTTGTAGCCCCTTTCGTTTCTGTGTCCTCTCTCTCAGCGTTGTCGTTCTGTTCTCGTTCTGTCATGGTCTAGGAACACCCTCTTGTATGTTGATGATTCCTTCAGCCATAGTTTCTCCTGCTGGATCCTGTTCCTCACTGTTTCTGTCTTGAGAATCAATTTGACCGGCCGATTTCTCCCCTTCGAGTACCCCTCTATTCTCTGAAAATTTATTATCTCATTTACGTCCTCCTCGCCTATTTGTTTGAAGATGTTTTCAATCTCTTGTTTTTTTCTGCCATCTTTCATTGTATGTCTTCCTTTCACTCTCCTGAAGCCCATGAATAAAGAGTGACCACTCCCTCTCCTCTTCCCTTTGTCTTTCCCTCTGTGTCTCTGGGTCCCGTTTGTACACAGCCATTGTCTCTTTTGTTATTTGCTGTAACTCTTGGTTGCCTGGTTGTGGTGTGTGTGTGTGCTCAGTCAAGTTCTCATGAGTTCATGAAATATTTTTATCCACAAATGTATAAAAACTGTATTTTGGGAGGAGATGGAAAGTAATTCATATCTTGTAATCCTCTTCACAATGGTTTTTCACGGAGCAAATAAATGGGACAGGACTTAATCAGGACTGAGTGTCGAGGCGGCCTTCAAAACTTTATATTTTATATATAGAATCTTTTGTAGTCTCTTCTCTTTCATTATTTGTTATTTCATCAAGCTTTATTTTTTGATGTGGAAAATATACAGCCAGAGGCATTTTCTATATAAAATAAAATAATATAAAATATATATATATATATATATATATATATATATATATATATATATATATATATATATATAAAATTATATATATATATATATATATAAACTATATATATATATATATATATATATATAACACTGATCTCTGGCCGACGGAGACTCGAACCTACGAACCTTGTGACAGGTATGCAGTGCTTGCCGACCGTACCACACTGGACAATACCTTGGCGTCCAGCTCACGCTAGACATTGATCCAAGGCAGTCATCTTTCAGGCGTGTCTAGCGTGAGCTGGACGCTAAGGCATTGTCCAGTGTGGTACGGTCGGCAAAGCACTGCATACCTTGTCACAAGGTTCATAAGTTCGAGTCTCCGTTGCCCAGAGATCAGTGTTTGTGAATATTTCGCCTGCTCTTGCAAATTCCTAGCATTGTAAAAATCTCTAGTTGTGTCGATGCATGCAGGGGATGAAATGAAAAGCTGTAAGCCACTTGCCTGAAAGCTGGGTGCTTTGGATCAACGTCTAGCGTGAGCTGGGCGCCAAGGTATTGTCCAGTGTGGTACGGTCGGCAAAGCACTGCGTACCTTGTCACAAGGTTCGTAGGTTCGAGTCTCCGTCGGCCAGAGATCAGTGTTTGTGAATATTTCGCCTGCTCTTGCGAATTCCGTCCTGCCAAATGAGTGTAAAACGAAAGCCTGTAATTGTTTTACATGATGGTAGGATTGCTGGTGTCTTTTTTGTCTCATGAACATTCAAGATTTCAGGTACGTCTTGTTACTTCTACTTTCACTTGGGTCACACTACACATACATGTACAAGCATATATATATATATATATATATATATATATATATATATATATATATATATATATATATATATATATATATATATATATATATGTATATACACCCCTCTGGGTTTTCTTCTATTTTCTTACTAGTTCTTATTCATGTTTATTTCTTATCTCCATGGGGAAGTGGAACAGAACTCTTCCTCCGTAAGCCCTAAGTGTCGTAAGAGGCGACTAAAATGCTAGGAGCAAGGCGCTAGTAACCCCTTCTCCTGCATACATTACTAAAGTTAAAATCAGAAACTTTTGTTTTTCTTTTTTGGGGATACAGCCGATTTGTTGAAAGAAGAATATATATATATATATATATATATATATATATATATATATATATATATATATATATATATATATATATATATATATATATATATATATATAGTTCCTTCAGCTACTTCATTTCCATCAGTCAGCGATTTTTAGATATATTTCTGTTTTGCCACAAAGGTCGCCACATTTCACAGAGGGTCTTCCGACTCTATCTTGTGCTCCAGCATGGCCAGCCGTAGTGGCAGCACAAGCTGGCCAGTTATCTGTTATTTATCTGTTATCTGGCGGTCAAACCAGTCAGCATGGATGACAGAGGAATTATTTATTGACTGGTTCAAACATCATTTTTATTCCTGAAGTCAAGTTTTATCTGCTCAGCAACAACCTCGCATTTATGATTGTCCTCACTGGTGATAATTTCCCTTTTCAACTGGACCTGTTACAGGATTTGAACCCAAATATTAAGGTTGTTTATTCCATCAAATACGTCAACATTGATAAAACCACAGGATCAAGGAGTCATAACGTTGTTTAAGGGTATCTACGCACGTAGGGTGGGGTATAAACAGCTTGTAGCAAGGAACGATGACTCAGAGCCTGGAGTGCCAGATTTCGGGTATAAATTCAACATTGCAGAAGCCTAACCCCACGTCAGAGCTGCATGGTATAATGTACCGAAATCAACAATAAATGCAGGCTGGAGAAAATTATGGCTTTGTGTGGTGGATAATTTCACAAGATTTTTCTCGGTTGAGAGTCAAGTCGAAGGAATTGCTCAGCTGGGAAGATTTCCAAGTGAAGACTTTAAAGACGTGAAGCTAAAATACGTCAATGAACTATTAGAAGATGACGAGAAGAAAGAAGTCCAAAGTAAATGTTGGCAGAGCTGAATTCCCAGATATAAGGAAGTGAGAGAGTTGAAAAGGATGAGGAAGAAGAGCCAGCAGAGACACAGTAAGCTCTTCAGAAGGTACGTGAGCAGTTTCATGTTGCTGCTAAACTCGCAGACTTTTCATTGAAGAGGAGCCTGATACACTAGAAGAGCGGCACTAAAACATCTAGAATTTCTAGATGCTGGACCAACCAATGATGCTCTACCATAGCTACATAAAGTACTGCTGGGTACAACACAGGACAGACGCATGACTGAATATTTCACGGCTTCCTTAAGTAACAGCTTTGTGTCGACCTTAACTCACGAACCCCAGCCATCCACTTCAACCAGTGAACCCCAGCCATCCACTTCAACCAGTGAACCCCAGCCATCCACTTCAACCAGTGAACCCCAGCCATCCACTTCAACCAGTGAACCCCAGCCATCCACTTCAACCAGTGAACCCCAGCCATCCACTTCAACCAGTGAACCCCAGCCATCCACTTCAACCAGTGAACCCCAGCCATCCACTTCAACCAGTGAACCCCAGCCATCCACTTCAACCAGTGAACCCCAGTCATCCACTTCAACCAGTGAACCCCAGCCATCCACTTCAACCAGTGAACCCCAGTCATCCACTTCAACCAGTGAACCCCAGTCATCCACTTCAACCAGTGAACCCCAGCCATCCACTTCAACCAGTGAACCCCAGCCATCCACTTCAACCAGTGAACCCCAGCCATCCACTTCAACCAGTGAACCCCAGCCATCCACTTCAACCAGTGAACCCCAGTCATCCACTTCAACCAGTGAACCCCAGCCATCCACTTCAACCAGTGAACCCCAGTCATCCACTTCAACCAGTGAACCCCAGTCATCCACTTCAACCAGTGAACCCAAGCCATCCACTTCAACCAGTGAACCCCAGTCATCCACTTCAACCAGTGAACCCCAGCCATCCACTTCAACCAGTGAACCCCAGTCATCCACTTCAACCAGTGAACCCAAGCCATCCACTTCAACCAGTGAACCCCAGTCATCCACTTCAACCAGTGAACCCCAGTCATCCACTTCAACCAGTGAACCCCAGTCATCCACTTCAACCAGTGAACCCCAGCCATCCACTTCAACCAGTGAACCCCAGTCATCCACTTCAACCAGTGAACCCCAGCCATCAACTTCAACCAGTGAACCCCTGTCATCCACTTCAACCAGTGAACCCAAGCCATCCACTTCAACCAGTGAACCCCAGCCATCCACTTCAACCAGTGAACCCCAGCCATCCACTTCAACCAGTGAACCCCAGTCATCCACTTCAACCAGTGAACCCCAGTCATCCACTTCAACCAGTGAACCCAAGCCATCCACTTCAACCAGTGAACCCCAGTCATCCACTTCAACCAGTGAACCCCAGCCATCCAGTTCAACCAGTGAACCCCAGTCATCCACTTCAACCAGTGAACCCCAGCCATCCACTTCAACCAGTGAACCCCAGTCATCCACTTCAACCAGTGAACCCCAGTCATCCAGTTCATCCCAGTAGGGCCACACCACGCCTCACCATTGACACCAGGCCACTAAAGTGTTAACAGCAGTATTTTTTGCTTGACTTTCATAGGTTATGTTACAGGGTACTCATAACATCTGCTTAACTTTTGATATTATTGTACATTTCCAAGAAAATTTTGGATTTTCTGGAGGTTGCTTAGAACGTAACCTATTTTTTCCCATAAGTTGTTCACTCCATTTATCGCATTTTCATGTTTAGCTCCGTGTCTCTGGAACGTATCTTGCGCGAAACGAGGGTGTCTATTGTATATGGAAAACAAGCCGCAGAGTGATAGAAAACACTAGCTCAAGGCCTTTCACTTTTTCCATGCTTCGTCAGGAGCTATGCAATGTTGCAAGACTTGCAACAGATAGCTTTAGGGGAAAATTCTCTTTGTGATAGGGTACTTTGTCTGACACATAGCCCTTCCCACAACAGTGTTAATGCATCGGACACATTGCCCTGCCTCTGAAAGAATTTTCCCCTCAAGCTATCTGTTGGAAGTCTTGCAACATTGCATAGCTAACGATGAAGCACAAAAAGTGTGAGAGGCATTGAGTTAGTGTCTCCCATCCCTGTGACTCATTTTGCAGTGCTGATATTGCCTTTGTGTGATTGTATTTTATATACATTATTGCACATACACTAGCTCGAAAACGTTCCTCTGAACTAATCTGCTGCAAGACGAAAGGCCTAGAGCTATCATTCAACTCCCCCGTGGTTGTTGTGCATCTTGTATCTCTTATTCGCGATTATTCCATATTCCATTTTTTATATATATATATATATATATATATATATATATATATATATATATATATATATATATATATATATATAAACAGAAACATGGACAGGAGTTTGAATCGTGGTCCTGGGACTGACAGGTCCGGTGCTTTACTGTTGACTTACGGAGCTTCTAATAGAGATATGGAAACAACACTTCTGTACAAGTTTCCGTCAGTGGCACCAAGTGTAATGCTACTGGCTCTTCCCCACAGCCCAGGAGCTATAGCAGTATATCTGTTCTTACATCCCTCAAAGCCATATTGTCTATGAACTCGGTTTAATACATAATAAAAGAATGTAAATAAATAGACAGAAAGATGGACGGGGGACTTGAACCGTAGTCCACTTGTACACAAGTATCTTCCCTATTAGAAGCTCCGTTGCTCAGTGGTAAAGCTCCGTTGCTCAGTGGTAAAGCTCCGTTGCTCAACGGTAAAGCTTTGGACGTGTCAGTCTCAGAACCACGGTTAAAATTCCTCGTCCATCTTACAGTCGTTTATACATACATGCATACTCCCATTTATACACATACATGCAGACACACAGACATGGGAACTGCAAGCCAAGAGAGCAGAAGCTAAGATCCAGATCTTAGAAGAGAAGCTGCAGAGCCTGACACAGCTTAGAGACAAATGTAAATGTTCAGATATGTCACCAGGAATTTGCGCGTCAGGCAAAGATTAAGGGAATGCAGAGAAAAAAGAAGACATCTTGTATGCACAGGTAGTGTCAGACCCAAGCGGGCTTCGAAACAAGATGAATAGCACATTAACAACACATGAGAGGGATGTAGACAATGTTAGAATATCTAGGGTATCAAAGTAAATAAAATTAAATATAAATATACTGAAGATATTAATTAGGAGGTTAGCTCCTACACTTCACTCATACCATATTATTGTGCTGAAGGCACATATATCTTAATGGCTCTAATGTACCATCTGCTACAATGTCAGCAATTTACAATAATACTAGGATTTATACAAATATGTGTAAATGTGTGTATGTGTGTGTGCTCCAGGAAACTCGTGATATATATATATATATATATATATATATATATATATATATATATATATATATATATATATATATATATATATACATATATATATATATATATATATATATATATATATATATATATATATATATATTCAATTATGTGTCAGTTAGCTGTCCCAAAAACGGAGAGTGCAGCATTGAGGTAAACAGCAAGAAGGAGAGTGCAGCATTGAGGTACACAGCAGGAAGGAGAGTGCAGCATTGAAGTACACAGCAAGAAGGAGAGTGCAGCATTGAGGTACACAGCAGGAAGGAGAGTGCAGCATTGAAGTACACAGCAGGAAGGAGAGTGCAGCATTGAGGTACACAGCAGGAAGGAGAGTGCAGCATTGAGGTACACAGCAAGAAGGAGAGTGCAGCATTGAAGTACACAGCAAGAAGGAGAGTGCAGCATTGAGGTACACAGCAGGAAGGAGAGTGCAGCATTGAAGTACACAGCAGGAAGGAGAGTGCAGCATTGAGGTACACAGCAGGAAGGAGAGTGCAGCATTGAGGTACACAGCAGGAAGGAGAGTGCAGCATTGAGGTACACAGCAAGAAGGAGAGTGCAGCATTGAGGTACACAGCAAGAAGGAGAGTGCAGCATTGAAGTACACAGCAGGAAGGAGAGTGCAGCATTGAGGTACACAGCAGGAAGGAGAGTGCAGCATTGAGGTACACAGCAAGAAGGAGAGTGCAGCATTGAGGTACACAGCAAGAAGGAGAGTGCAGCATTGAAGTACACAGCAGGAAGGAGAGTGCAGCATTGAGGTACACAGCAGGAAGGAGAGTGCAGCATTGAGGTACACAGCAAGAAGGAGAGTGCAGCATTGAAGTACACAGCAGGAAGGAGAGTGCAGCATTGAGGTACACAGCAGGAAGGAGAGTGCAGCATTGAAGTACACAGCAGGAAGGAGAGTGCAGCATTGAGGTACACAGCAGGAAGGAGAGTGCAGCATTGAGGTACACAGCAAGAAGGAGAGTGCAGCATTGAAGTACACAGCAAGAAGGAGAGTGCAGCATTGAGGTACACAGCAAGAAGGAGAGTGCAGCATTGAGGTACACAGCAGGAAGGAAAGTACAGCATTGAAGTACACAGCAAGAAGGAGAGTGCAGCATTGAAGTACACAGCAAGAAGGAGAGTGCAGCATTGAAGTACACAGCAGGAAGGAGAGTGCAGCATTGAGGTACACAGCAGGAAGGAGAGTGCAGCATTGAGGTACACAGCAAGAAGGAGAGTGCAGCATTGAAGTACACAGCAAGAAGGAGAGTGCAGCATTGAAGTACACAGCAAGAAGGAGAGTGCAGCATTGAAGTACACAGCAGGAAGGAGAGTGCAGCATTGAGGTACACAGCAGGAAGGAAAGTACAGCATTGAAGTACACAGCAAGAAGGAGAGTGCAGCATTGAAGTACACAGCAAGAAGGAGAGTGCAGCATTGAGGTACACAGCAGGAAGGAAAGTACAGCAGTGAGGAACACAGCGTGCAGCAGTGAGGAACACAGCGTGCAGCAGTGAGGAACACAGCGTGCAGCAGTGAGGAACAGCGTGCAGCAGTGAGGAACAGCGTGCAGCAGTGAGGAACACAGCGTGCAGCAGTGAGGAACACAGCGTGCAGCAGTGAGGAACAGCGTGCAGCAGTGAGGAACAGCGTGCAGCAGTGAGGAACAGCGTGCAGCAGTCCCAATTACTGACCTTCAAACTATTCCACTCGACTGAGTCAATTTAAACAATGGTGCGACATTTGGAGGTCGCCCACGCCAGAAATTTATGAATATTCAATGACGGAGCAGTGAGTGATGAACCCTGGGCGTTGTGGTGGGAGGGTCAGAGGTCAGCGGCTGGTGTGACCTTTAACACACTCCCGCACAACACTCTCCCAGGTCACTGACCCATCTAGTGAAGTCAACCATGGATACCGCTGGAGGAGCAAGTACATGTGAGAACATAATATGGACAGATACCTAAGGATACCTGAAGGATGTTTTCGGGGGGCCAGCGCCCCCGAGACCTTGCTCTAAAACATGCCTCCTGTTGGATCAAGGCTTTATCAACGCCGTACTGCGTGCTAGCTGCACGCAGTACGGCGTACAACCCACAGCATGGCTGATCAGGCAATAATTTGAGGATAGACAAGGTTGAAAAGTCCTGACCCCCTTACACTTATTGTTTTATCTGTTAATTTACTGACGGCGCCGCTATTGTTCAGGGGTACTGTACACTGTCTGCCCAACACTTGCTTTCATAGTGAGTGATTTCTATTTGTAGATTCAAAACCAGTCCCTAATCTTTGTAACTTACGTTCCAAGGAGCACAAGTCAAGGGACTTTAAACGTTCCTAGTAATTATGACTCATGAAATCGTAACGGCACGATTGCAAACAAACCACGGTACGGGTGGGGATTGAATTCGTGTGGCAAATAAGTCGTAAAACTCCAGGTCAGCGCGTAAGCGCTTGGCATGCACGCTGACCTGGAGTTTTACGGCTCACTCGCCACGAGTTCAAATGCGGAGTAATATTCCAGTCTGAGGTGTAATGCGGAGTAATATTCCAGTCTGAGGTGTAATGCGGAGTAATATTCCAGTCTGAGAGGTGTAATGCGGAGTAATATTCCAGTCTGAGGAGGTGTAGAGCGAAGTAATATTCCAGTCTGGAGAAAATAACCGACTTAGAGAGGACCATCACTCACTTGCCTTGTTTGGGAGGTTGTTGTCTCCCATAATAACGGTGTCCTCGCGGCTCTGGTAATAACGGTGTCCTCGTGGCTCTGGTAATGACGGTGTCCTCGCGTCTCTGGTAATGACGGTGTCCTTGCGGCTCTGGTAATGACGGTGTCCTCGCGGCTCTGGTAATAACGGTGTCCTCGCGGCTCTGGTAATGACGGTGTCCTCGCGGCTCTGGTAATGACGGTGTCCTCGCGGCTCTTGTAATAACGGTGTCCTCGCGGCTCTGGTAATAACGGTGTCCTCGCGGCTCTGGTAATAACGGTGTCCTCGCGGCTCTGGTAATGACGGTGTTCTCGCGGCTCTGGTAATAACGGTGTCCTCGCGGCTCTGGTAATGACGGTGTCCTCGCGGCTCTGGTAATGACGGTGTCCTCGCGGCTCCTGGACCAATGACTATGGTCCTGGACTAATGACCATAGTTCTGGACCAATGACCATGGTCCTGTACCAATGACCATGGTTCTGGGCCAATGACCATGGTCCTGGACCAATGACCATGGTCCTGGACCAATGACAATGGTTCTGGGCCAATGACCATGGTCCTGGACCAATGACAATGGTTCTGGGCCAATGACCATGGTCCTGGACCAATGACCATGGTCCTGGACCAATGATCATGGTTCTGGGCCAATGACCATGGTTCTGGGCCAATGACCATGGTCCTGGACCAATGATCGTGGTTCTGGGCCAATGACCATGGTTCTGGGCCAATGACCATGGTCCTGGACCAATGACCATGGTTCTGGGCCAATGACCATGGTCCTGGACCAATGACCATGGTTCTGGGCCAGTGACCATGGTCCTGGACCAATGATCATGGTTCTGGGCCAATGACTATGGTTCTGGACCAATAACCATGGTTTTGGACCAGTGACCATTTTACCTGGACCAATAACCATATTCCTGGACCAATAACCATTGTCCTGGACCAATAACTATTGTCCTAGACCAATAACCATTGTCCTGGACCAATAACCATGGTCCTGGACCAATAACCATGGTCCTGGACCAATAACCATGGTCTTGGACCAATAACCATGGTCCTGGACCAATAACCATGGTCCTGGACCAATAACCATGGTCCTGGACCAATAATCATGGTCCTGGACCAATAACCATGGTCCTGGACCTATAACCATGGTCCTGGACCAATAACCATGGTCCTGGACCAATGACCATGGTCCTGGACCAATGCCCATGGTCCACGACGGACCAAAAAGTCATGCATGCCAACGTACCCCTTTTTATGTGAGTTTTTAGTGCTACGATTTATGGCTCTGTCTGTGTCTGATACGAGGATGAGGAAAATGAGGAGGGCGAGTACCGTGCCTTGGGGAACAGAGCTTGTCACTGTGACTGCCTTTGATTTAACTGTTTACTACTAATCGTAACGTTAAATTTGTTACAAAGTTAAAAACCCATTAGCTCACTTTTTAGTATAGGTGATAAGAGCAGCAAACCCGCAAAATAGTGCACTTTTTGTTATAAAAGTAAGAAACATTTGTGGATGAATAGCCATGGTCATTATGAACAAATCTGAATATGGAGTTACCGCCAAAATTGCCTGTGGTGACTGTGGCGGCAGCCATTTTGAATCGTCCATTGCTGGTGGGTGCAATTTCAGGACTATTTTGACCAAAATAAATCAAGTCAAGACAGTAAATACGTGTACTCCGTGGGTTTTGATGGTCAAGAATTGAAATAAAACTATTTCCAAGAATAGTGAGCATTTGCAACGGCTCGAGCACCTTTGTTTACAAGCACATCCGAGGAGTACTTGTACTTCTTCACTTCCCTGAATAATGTTGTCCACTGCGGGACCGGAAATGGCTGGTTTGGCACGGCCTTTAATAACTGACCCCAGCAAAATCCACCTGGTTGGAGGAAAGTCTTCCACAGAGCGAGATTACTGAATGAATAAGTAACGACGAACCTCGGCAAGTCCAGCAAGGTTGTTGCTTCCGTGGTACTAATTGAATTGCAGTGTACAGTCTGGTAAACTGCAATGTAACAGAACTTGTTCCCAACTCCAAAAGGCACTGATCAAAAGTTTGTCAAAGGTAAATGCAGCCAACTGATTAGTCAGAAAGTCAAAAAGCTCCTTCTTGTTTACAGCATTTCTCAGAAAGTTCTGCCAGTTTGATGGTTCTACATTTGTGCCATCCAACTGGCAGAATGCCCTTCCCTCTCTTCTCTCTTGTGCCAGTCTTGAGACTGTTTGGGAGATACTAGTCCTATACAACATACAGTTTGTTCCAAGGTTTAGTTGAGCTAGGACGTAGGAATGAACACTCAGGAATCATATTCATTGAATATCTTTACATCAAGACCAGGTCCTATCATATTCACAGCTGCTGCTCCATTGAGTATTATACATTATAGTCTGGTGCAGTATTAGGTGGTTCACTGATGTTTATCTTACCACTTGTACGCAAGGATAGAGGATAGGACTGGTGTTCATGTATGAAAAGGCCATGATTTTCCCATCACTAGTCTGACAGCTTATGTCGAAACGTGAAAAGAGTTGACAGTCGCTCTTCAGGGAGGAAATCTGCTAGTTGACCTTAGGTTGCTCATCCACTGGATGTCAGCTGAACCCAGCAATCTTCCATATCTGTATGGGGCTATGGGTAGATTTATTTCCTTCAATTCGTTAAGGTATGCTGTACTGTTGTTTTCTTACTGCCGCTGCTCTGCGTATGCCAACCACAACAGCTTGATCAACTATTTCTTTAGTGCTGAGAGTCAGCAAATCTTCACTTTGCTCTGTTTAAAATTTCCCTGGAGTGGCTGAGCTTGTTGATAGTGTTGAGTGACCATCATGCTTCACTGAGAATGTTCTCTGAAACTTGTCAGTCATTCTGGCAACCTCTGGATTGACCAACGACTTAAGAAATCTGGATTTTGTGTGAGATGTATTATACCTTTGACTTTTTTTTATAATAGCATTATTTTGCTCATGCGCATCGTCAGTGGCGATTGATGACAAACGTTTTCTGTTCTTCTGTACGGTGAATTTTCCATTGTGGAAGTGGTGTGAAACCATGGGATGGATTTTGCTCAGGTTTACCCTACCACAGATATGAGCCGATAACCCCCTTACAGTTACTATGGTGGAGGGAAGCACACCATGACACAGGAACTGTCAGGGTATACATAACACAGGACCAGTATCCCAGATGCTTGACGGTATACCGGGAGTGGGTAATTTGCGTGCCTGCTGCCTTCCTTAGATGTGGTAGCCGTTTCTCAGGCTCCCTCTCCGGAATCGAACCCTGATTCCCCGTTACCCGTTACCGCCAATGTAGGCGCATAACCGACAATCGAGAGCGTAAAATTTTGTAATTTGTTCCTCGTCTTCAACCATCCCTGACATAAAGTCTTCATATTTTTTTCGTAATATGATATTGAGCTCATGAACTGTGATCTGGTGTGGGTATCTTGTTCTGGTAACATTTGTTACCGTACTGAAGGATTCTGCAGTTGCAGGAGTTGTTGCTTCTGCAAGTGCCAGTACTTGTGTCCATCCCGAGTCCTCAAGCCAGTCACCCACAATCCTCATCTCTCTATGTAATCCACCGAGTAAGATTACAAATTTATCCTCACCATGTAACTTAGAATAGATCCACTGACTTGTTTATCCAAGCTAAACAGGGATTGATGTAGGGAAATAATCGGTACTGTCCATTAGCAGTATGTTTGATGACATTCGTTGCATGACGAAACATTAATACAGATTTGGAATCATCAAGGAAGAGTGGAAGCAATCATGATGCTGCTGGAATAAGATTCAACTTACGTATTCAAGAAGCATGAAGTGCTGCTCATCAGGTATTCTTTCGTTCTTCCTCATCAATGCATTATTTTACTGCCTTGAGCCACCTGGTCCAAATTGTCAAGATGAGTCAATTTAAAAACTGCTGCAGCCTCATCAATGGCACGGACTTCTTCAATATATGAGATGAATTCAACAAATGTAATTGCATGGTTCGTCTGCTGGCTGGTATTTTTATCAGGCTTTGGACGTCTTACTGCAGCTGCTCTGTTGCACAGTTTAGTTAATCATCTTGCATGATAGCATCAATAGCCACCATATCTCCATATCAATAGCCACCATATCTCCACCGCTCAGCTTTGCTAGTAACTACTCATCGAGGAATTCTATGGCACATTTCCTCACCAACCAATCTAAAACAAATCTAGAAGCCACATATAAAGGGTTTGTCGACTTTATTTCACAGAAGAAACATATGTTCTTTGATGTCGAGGAATCATTGTGTGTAGACTGATTACTCTGCCTTGTGAATTTCTTGGAAGGTGGAGCCTCACAGGAGAATCAAGGGCAGTTTTTCTTCAAATCTAAGTAGTTTTGAATTTGTTGACACGTGACTTATGCCATTTTACTTTGCATTTTGACTGTGTTTTGTATACCAATTCCCTCATCTAATCCATCAGTATTAATGGGCAATGGTAACTCATTCAGTTAATGGAATTTTATCAGTCTCTGGCATGCTGTGAGTGCCTGGCATGCTGTGAGTGCCTGATGCTTTGTGTAGGCGCTTTGTGTCCTCTGGACAATGCAGGGATTCTAAAGTTTCTTCCTGACACAAAATATGTAGAATCCAATCAGGAGTTTTTAGTTCAAGTATATTAGTTATAATGAAAGCTTATTTCCACCACCGTCACTATACTAACAACATGAACTTCTTGGCTAAGAAGGAAGAGGCAGTTGAAAAACGTACATTGATAATCATGAAGTAATTTTAATAGAGGAATACATTATATAAATATACTGATTGCAAATGTATAACATGAATTTTCATTTTTTTACTAAACTCTCTTGTTATCACATAAAGAAAACCCCATTGGTCTGATTTCATGTCTATTAGATACTTCAATCTTCAAAACATAGGAATAAATACCAAATTTAAAGATATTTCAATATTTGACAAAGATTTGGCCAATCACAAGAATTTTTGGTAATGGCCAACAAATGATGGCTGTCAGTTAAGTCACAAGTCGATTTCTGGGTGGCGGACCCATGTCCAAAATAGTTTAAAATGCGTAGCTCTCCAGTCATACCAATTTTGATGCTTTTATGATAAAGTGGACTATTTTGACACTTATCGCCTCTATAATTATCAGTTATTTTTTTTTTGCATGCATTTTGCGCGCGGAAAACTTGGAAGGAAAAAGGGAAGGGGAGGACATATCTTACTATATTGAAAAATAGTATAGAATTTTCCTGAGACATGGAAGGGGATGGAAGGCAAGAGCCATGACTACGGCTACTTAGTACTGTTTCTATCTTAACCTCTCGTGTTACTAGGGGCGTCATTAGTACACTAAGAGAAAACACAATAAGTGTCCGGGGCCCAAGACTGTTCAACAGCCTCCCACCAATCAAAGAAGGAGCTGGACAGATCCCAAAATTCAGTGCCGGATCAGCCGGGGTGTGGTTCGTACGTGGTTTACGGGCGGCCAGCAGTAACAACCTAGTTGATCAGGCCCTGATCCACCGGTATTCCTGGTCATGGACCGGGCCGAAGGGGCGTTGATCCCCGGAATACCCTCCAGGTAGACTCCATGTAGACTTCAGGTAGACCACTGGACAATCACAGAGATGTGTTTACCTGTGGGTCTACTTCTGGTTACCATCATTTCTACTGTGACTAACATGGCCGCCTACTATCACTACTACTTTTATTAATTTGGTTGACTTGTTGCCAATTAATCGTCGTGATGCAGCTGCTGAATGAACATCATGAATTCCCTGACTTCAGATTGTTGCAGCATAGAATTGAGCTGAATACTGTACTTGTACAGAGTGCTCGCTTAGCTGATTCTTAAGGGACTGTAATGTCTTCACAGTTACAGTTTTAGCGGGTTTGTTTATTCCATTCTGCTGAAATACTGTTTTGTGAAAATCCTTTCAACATGCTGGTGTTGCATCTTCTCTGAAGTACTGAACTCATTCAGTACTTCAAATAGTTCTTGATGCCTGAAAGTGTCAAAATCATCCATTTTCATTAAGTTTTAACTGAGATCTCGTATTCTTCGCTTCCTAAGTGAGAGAAGGTTGAGTGTTTTGAGTGTGTCTTTACACAGTGTTGTCTCCGAGTAACTGTACGAACTGCTGTGTATCTTCCTTTGTAATGTAATTTGGAGACCAAGATTTGGCGGCTTATATTAAGATGGGGTCCAACAAGGTGTCTGGTATGATGTGATGAATGTTCTAGTAATGAAACCTTTGTTACCTTTGTTGATTGAGGATAGACATTGTTTGCTAATTTCAAGGTCATTGCTTATAATTACTCCAACGTCCTTTTTTTCTTTTTTTTTTTTGGGGGTCTGTTGTTAAACATTTTGTATTCATGAATGCAATTGTTATAGCGAAAATTCATTACTTTTCACCTGTCTACTTTGACACTCATCGTCCACGTCTCTGATCACTGCGCCAACTTCTCCACATTACTCTGAATACTCAAACAATCTGCTTCGGATGCTACACTTTTTTTTCCCCAGTTTGGTGTCATCTGCAAATTTTGCTATGCAAATTGTAAAGAGAATTGGACCAAGAACCTACCTTGGAAACTCCAGTCTTAATGTCGGGCCACTCAGACATGTCTTCGCGAAGTACCAGTCTCTGTTTCTTGGCTGTGAGCGAGACGCTTATGTAGGAGTGAAACTTATCTCCTATACCATGTGCTAATATTTTTCCCCAACAATTTTCCACGGGGTACCTTGTCGAACGCTTTCCAGAATCTAGATATATTACATCTTACAGAACTTTTTCATCCCGATTATTGAGTACAAAACTGAAAGATAAGTTAGTCAGGCACGATGCTTTGTAACAGAAGCCATGCTGACTTAACTCTACAATATTTGATTTCTAGTTTTCATAAATTTAATTATCCTGTCTCTATTGAGAGTCTCTTTAGTTTACCTAATATTGACCTTATGCTAATGGGAGGGTAGCTGAGAACAAGTCTTGCCCCCTTTTTAAATGTTGAGAGTAACATTTACCAGTTTTCAGTCTATTACCACATTTTCTTCTTATAATATATGTTTACCTGGAGAGAGTTCCAGGCCTCATGTTGGATCAGAGCCTGATCAACCAGGCTGTTACTGCTGGCCACACGCAGTCCAACGTACTAACCACAGCCTGGCTGGTCAGGTACCGACTTTAGGTGCCTGTCCAGTGCCTGCTTGAAGACAGCCAGGGGTTTGTTGGTAATCCCCCTTATGTATGCTGGGAGGCAGTTGAACAGTCTTGGGCCCCTGACACTTATTGTGTTGTCTCTCAACGTGCTAGTGGCACCCCTGCATTTCATTGGGGAGATGCTACATCGTCTGCCGAGTCTTTTGCTTTCGTATGGAGTGACACTCGTGTGCAAGTTTGGTACTAATCCCTCTAGGATTTTCCAAGTGTATATAATAATGTATCTCTCCCGCCTGCGTTCCAGGAAGTACAGGTTTAGGAACTTCAAGCGTTCCCAGTAATTGAGGTGGTTTATTGCAGTTATGTGTGCCATGAAGGTTCTCTGTACATTTTCTAGGTCAGCAATTTCACCTGCCTTGAAAGGTGCAGTAGTGTGCAGCAATATTCCAGCCTAGATAGAACAAGCGACCTGAAAAGTGTCAACATGGGCTTGGCATCCCTGGTTTTGAAGGTTCTCATTATCCATCCTGTCATTTTTCTGGCAGATGCGATTGCTACAGTGTTATGGTCCTTGAAGGTGAGATCCTCTGTCATGATCACTCCCAGGTCTTTGACGTTATTTTTTTGCTCTATTGTGTGGTTGGAATTTGTTTTGTACTCTGATGAGATTTTAATTTCCTCACGTTTTCCGTATCGGAGTAATGGAAACTTCTCATCATTGAACTTCATATTGTTTTCTGCAGCCCATTTAAAGATTTGGTTGATGTCCGCTTGGAGTCTTGCAGTGTCTTCAACGGTGGACACTGTCATACAGATTCGGGTGTCATCTGCAAAGGAAGACACAGCACTGTGGCTTATATCCCTGTCTATGTCCGATATGAGAATGAGGAACAGGATGGGAGCAAGTACTGTGCCTTGTGGAATAGAGCTTTTCACCGTAGCTGCCTCAGACTTTACTCTGTTGACTACTACTCTTTGTGTTCTACTTGTTAGGAAATTATAGATCCATCTACCAACTTTTCCTGTTATTCCTTTATCACGCATTTTGTGTGCTATTACACCATGGTCACACTTGTCAAAGGCTTTTGCAAAGTCTGTGTATATAACATCTGCATTCTGTTTGTCTTCTAGAGCATCCAGGACCTTGTCGTAGTGGTGGGTAAGCGATTTGATATCTATATTCTTTTACAGATCTGACGTTAAACTCGTCTGTTCCTCTCCACTCACTTGATCAAAGTATTTTAACATGTCAAGGCTGATAATTTTGTCAATGCTAATTTTGTCAGTGTCAGACCCAGAATATTAATATTTCTGCCTGGGGAAGTTGGTGTCATGTTGAGGTGTGGGTGTGGACCAGAAGGCACTGATGGGTATAGACGTGGACCAGGTGTGGACCAGAAGGCACTGATGGGTATAGACGTGGACCAGGTGTGGACCAGAAGGCACTGATGGGTATAGACGTGGACCAGGTGTGGACCTGAAGGCACTGATGGGTATAGACGCCGCATCTCTGAGTTGTTTGTTATTCTACAGTTGTTGTTAGTCGAAGGTCTTATCGCTGCTTTTTTTTTCCTTCCTAAGATATGTGAAGAATGCCTTTGAATTACCTCCGACATTTTGTGCTGTTTGTCTTTCAAATTCTTAGTAAACATTACTGATTTTACTCTCGCTTCCTCTCTGTAACTTTATGTAGTTAGTATGATCTTCCAGGTTACCAGTGTGAAGTTCTTACATGTCTTGCGTTTTTATCTGCCAGTAATGTCACCTAGTTGTCTCGTCATCCAGCCTCACTTTCATCTTTTTTTTTTACATTACGTCTTCTTTGGACTTGATGAAATATCTACTCTCAAACCTGGTGTTCCGGGGTGTGAGATTCACCGTCCAGCTGTGGCTAGGCACCCATACTTACTGGGGTCTGACTGTGTGGCTAAAGTACTGTGTACTTTGATGCAGAATGTGCAGGTTCGAATCCTGTTATGGACTGAGAGATCATTTTTCTAAATATTTTCTCCCATTTGCCAATTATATGTGTGTGTGTGTGCAAAACAACCACGGGGGGAGTTGAATGGTAGCTCTAGGCAGTCAACACATCATCAGGAACATGCAATGTTGCAGAAAAGAGGAAGTGCCCAGCCCTGTGAGAATAGGATAACGTATGCATCACTCTATCCACTGGACCAACAATTCTAAACACCAGGCGCCCAGTGGGACTGGGTGTGTTTTCCCTGATGCGAGAACATACGTGGTCGTGGAGCCTCAGAGACTAACCTCAACCTCATCCTATTTGGGGTACCAGCCTTCAGAGGCAGTCTATATATTAATGAAATCACGAAACAAGTGATTTTGAATCAATAACAGAACTGCTGTCCAGTGGACAGAGTGAGGCGTACATTGTCCTGTTCTCACTGGGCTGGGCAAGGTGATGCAGGATCGAATCCTAGCTAGCCGCAGTTCTGTTAATGATTCAAAATCACTTGTTTCGTGATTTCATTAATATATATATATATATATATATATATATATATATATATATATATATATATATATATATATATCTATATATATATATATATATATATATATATATATATATATATATATATATATATATATATATATATATATATATATATATATATATATATATATATATGTCGTGCCGATTAGGTAAAACTTGCGATTTTGGCTTAAATAGCAACGCTCACCTTGCCATATAAGGCAAGTGAAAATTTGTGTATGTAATAATTTCGCCAAAATCATTCTGAACATAACGAAAAAAATATATTCCATTGTGTTTGTGTATTATTAAATTAATGTTAACGTATCTAAAATATATTTAGTTGGGTTAGGCTAAATTAAATTGAGCTTGTTGTAATAAGGTTAGGTAGGTTTTCAAAGTTTCTCTTGGTACAAAATTATAAATTTTTACATTAACGTAAATGAAAAAAATATATCTTTAAACGTATAAGAGAAAATTTTAGAAAGGACTTAATTTTAGATGAGTTCTTGCTAATTAACCAGTTTTACATAATCGGCACGACATATATATATATAAGTATACATTGCTCACTCATGCATGAAAAAATTACATATGTAAATATACAAATACTGGCATGCATATATGTGTACGCATGTGTATACAAATGCACATGCACATACACACAGAAATTCATACGCATAAACATTCACTCACGTTTACATATTTTTATATTTTGCTTCACTGGATTTTTATGACCGCCCTCCACTCTCTTGCGATCACTGAGGTAGAGGAGGCTGGGCTTATGCACTGCATGGATAACTTTCTCGAATCGCGCGCCGACCAAAATACTTCTAGTTGAAAATACATCTAGTTGAAAATGCATCTAGTTGAAAATACATCTAGTTGAAAATGCATCTAGTTGAAAATACATCTAGTTGAAAATACATCTAGTTGAAAATGCATCTAGTTGAAAATACATCTAGTTGAAAATGCATCTAGTTGAAAATACATCTAGTTGAAAATACATCTAGTTGCAAGTACATCTAGTTCAAAATACATCTAGTTGAAAATACTTCTAGTTGAAAATACATCTAGTTGAAAATACATCTAGTTGAAAATGCATCTAGATGAAAATACATCTAGTTGAAAATACATCTAGTTGAAAATACATCTAGTTGAAAATACATCTAGTTGAAAAATACATCTAGTTGCAAGTACATCTAGTTCAAAATACATCTAGTTCAAAATACCTCTAGTTGAAACGAAGTGAACATTGTTATCTACACTGAACACTGGGTCATTGAGTTGCTCTTAGGTATTAGGTTCGTCAGAGAGAAGAACAAGTGCTTCCTGACGTGGGTCTTAGTCACATGATGACCCACAGCTGGAGCTTTTGGTCATCTGTCCGAGGTCTTCCGCTGGCTCTCCGGTTCACCCCCTTTAAATACTGTTATGATTATAACCATGTACAACTTGTCAGACTCTGCAACATCATGGTATCTTGGTTCAGAGGACACTTCCACAACCTTCTTCACTTCTACTAACCCGTCCCTTAGGTATGGCCTACTTCCACTGGGGAATCCCGCCTACCAGTGACAATGCCTTCGACAGGGAGCCAAGGCCGGGCCACCTCTTGAAAAAGGCCCGGGCCGTGCGATTATACTGGCGAATCTGGAAGAAAACATTGCCTGTGCTCCAGATTCTTCATGACTACGGTCCTCTTCACACCAACTCCAAGGCTGAGGGACTCATTACTTCATTTTTTGTATATAGTTCTTCTGTCTTCAAATTATGTCCTGGAATGTGTGTTGATAAGGCCACTGGAGGGCGAAACGTCTACATTAAAGATACCCAGATGTTGCATAGGTGTCTAATATTTGTCTTGTCGGTATTGTATACCATTCATGTACAATCACATCAGGTATAGGCAGTGCACCACACAAACTAGCTGGAGTTCTTGCCAAACATCTTTCCTGCCTTCTGAGGACCATCAGCCCCGCTCATCTTAAGCATTCAGGCGACCTTCTCGACCACATCAGAAACCTCTCCATTCGAAACAAGAAACTAAGTAGTTTGGACGTAACTTCTCTCTTCACTAAAGTACCTACCACACACAAGCCATTGACGTTCTACGACGTAAAGTCAATCAGGACCTTAATCTTCCTCTACCTTCTGGAGATTTTTTCGACTTGATTGAACTCTGCATTAATTTCGATTGCTTTTCTTTCAATAACAGCCTCTACAAACAATCGTATGGTATGGGAATGGGTCCTCCAACAGCGCCGTCTTAGTCAACTTGTATATGGAGCACCTGGAAGCTGAACACTTCCCCTACATCATCCCCACCAGCGTCACTTGGTTACGTTATGTGGACGACGTCTTCATAATAACTCCCAAACGTTTTGATGTACGGAATCTTCAGGCAAGAGTCAACGCAGTTGAACCGGTTATCCAGTTTACACTAGAAGAAGAGTCCAATGACAAGCAACCTTTTCTAGACGTCCTCATTTACAAAGTTGATAACAATCTAAGATTTCAAGTTTACCGTAAACCTACCAACAAAAATGATCTCATGAAATTCAACGACGCCCGACTAATGATCAGAGAACCTAATTTCCGCAGACGTAAATGCCTTGAATCATCATTAATCACTGGTTCTAACACAAGCAAAATAAAGGCAGCTTTATCATCTCTGAAGCAAAACTCCTCCTCAAAACAATAAACCCTGCCATCACATAGTCTCTGCTGCTAATACTACACAAGAACATAACAGAGGAGCAACACTGAAGCAGACTTTCTCAAATCCAACCACTAACAGATATTTGTCTAACATATTTTTATGCTACCCAAGTAATAGCTTTTATAACCTTTTACTCACGTGCAAGTTGATTGTTCTACCACATGTATTACTACTACTACCACTAATATTACTACTACTACTACCACCACTAATATTACTACTACTACTACTACCACTAGTATTACACCTCACTCCTATATATACCCTGTGTGTCCATGTATTGTTTGTAACGGCTTGACAAAGCTCCTGGAGAGCGAAACGTTGCCACAATAAAATGTCTCATTAGTTGCATTTGTGTTCTTTTACCCAACATATTGCTGGTAAGTCTACCAACAATAATACAATTATAATTGTCCTTCATTAACTTGTATTTTACTGTCTGACACTAAGTTCATGGTAGATAAGATCAAAACCTAAAATCTTGATGGTAAATTATTAACCTCCAGAGTAAATACTAGAGTTTTAATGTTGGTAAACGATGAACTAGAAGTTCTAAATTGTTACAATTACCTCGGTCATTTAATTGATAAGAGACTTCGAGACAGTAAACAAGAAGAGTTTAAACTAAGCACGTTTTATCACAGGACAAATTCAATATTGAGAAGTTTTAAATATATTAGCAATGATAAACTTTTATATTTGTTTAATGCATATTGCATGCCAGCGCTCGGCATTTCTCTTTGCAATACTAAATGTACATTTAGTAGTTGTGGTTTTAAATATTTTAATACGGCTTTCAGTGACCCAAAAAGTGCATTCTAGATTTATTTAGTTTTAAAGACTCGACCACACAAAGTTAGGGTTGTATGTAACTTGTTCTCAAGTCCAGGAGACTTTAATTACTATAATTAAATGTAAATTAAAATCTCAGTGTATATAAATTGAGAGACACTCTCTTAATCTGGTAGAAACCTTAATATTGACATAGGCAATATTTTTTTTTAAAAACTTGATATACATCTGTGTTACAGACAAAACATTATAATAGGCTGTAGCATTCTCTTGTACAACTAAATTTAATTGCATTTATGTCTAGATATTTTTGGAACGAGTGCTTGTTTAATAATTAAATAGAGTTAAAATGTTGATGTATTAAGCTGTGGTGTTGATGTTATTGTTGTCAGTATTACCTGGGTACATAAATTATGCTACTATCACCTCTACTATAAGTACTGTTATCCTCTAGTTTGTTCAAGGTCAGCTGATCGTCTGGGTGGTTCCAGTCGCCTCAACCTCCAAACACACACACACACACACACACACACACATGCGCGTTCACGCGCACGCGCACGCATGATGTTTCTGGTATATGTGAACGACATGACGGAAGGGATAGACTCAGAGGTGACCTTGTTTGCAGACGATGTGAAGCTAATGGTGAGAATTCAAGTGGATGAGGATCAAGTTGGACTACAAAGGGATCTGGACAGGTTGCAAGCCTGGTCCAACAACTGGCTCCTGGAGTTTAACCCCGCCAAGTGCAAAATCATGAAGATTGGATAAGGTGAAAGAAGACCTAAGACAGAGTACAGGCTAGGGAGCCAAAGACTGCAAACCTCTCTCAAGGAAAAGGATCTTGGGGTGAGTATAATTTCGAGCACATCTCCTAAGGCGCACATCAACTAAATAACTGCTGCAGCATATTGGTCGCCTGGCAAACCTAAGAATAGAGTTTCGACACCTTATTGAGGAATCGTTCAGGGTACTGCACACCGTGTACGTCAGGCCCATATTGGAGTATGCAGCACCAGTATGGAACCCACACCTGGTCAAGCACGTCAAGAAATTAGAGAAAGTGCAAAGGTTTGGAACAAGACTGATCCCGGACCTAAGGGGCATGTATTTGTTTTACATGATGGTAGGATTGCTGGTGTCTTTTTTCTGTCTCATAAACATGCAAGATTTCAGGTACGTCTTGCTACTTCTACTTACACTTAGGTCACACTACACATACATGTACACGTTTTGTATACACACTCATCTGAATTTTTCTTTGATTTTATCTTAATAGTTCTTGTTCTTATTGCTTTTCCTTTCATATCCATGGGGAAGTGGAATAAGAATCTTTCCTCCGTAAGCCATGCGTGTTGTAAAAGTTAACTAAAATGCCGGGAACAATGGGCTAGTAACCCCTTTTCCCAAATAGATTACTAAAAAGAAAAAGAAGAAAACCATCAGAGTGGTATGTCTGAATGTGCGTGGATGTTGTGCGAATGATAAGAAAAAGATGATTGTGGATGTTATGAATGAAAAGAAGCTGGATGTCCTGGCTTTACGTGAGACCAAGTTGAAGGGGGTAGGAGAGTGTCAGTGGGGAGAAATAAATGGGATTAGATCAGGGGTTTCAAATAGAGTTAGAGCTAAAGAGGGAGTGACAATAATGTTGAATAATCAGTTATGGCAGGTAAAGAGGGAATATAAATGTATAAATTCAAGGATTGTGGAGTAAAATAAAGGTTGGATGTGAAAAGTGGGTTATAGTAAGTGTTTATGCACCTGGAGAAGAGAGAAGTGTAGAGGAGAGAGAGATTTTGTTAAATGTTGAGTGAGTGTGTGGGGAGTTTTGAACCAAGTGAGAGAGTACTTGTGGTTGGGGATCTCATTGCTAAAGTGGGTAAAAATGTTGTGGAGGGAATAGTAGGTAAATTTGAGGTGCCAGGGGTAAATGTAAATGAGCTATGTGTAGAAAGAGGTTTGGTAATAAGTAATACACATTTTATGAAAAAGAGGGTAAATAAGTATACAAGGTATGATATAGCACGTAATGAAAGTAGTTTGCTAGATTATGTATTGGTGGATAAAAGGTTGATGGGTAGGCTTCAGGATGTACATGTTTATAGAGGGGCAACGGATATATTGGATCATTATTTAGTTGTGGCTACAGTTAGAGTAAAAGGTAGATGGGACAAAAAGAAAATGGCAACAGCAAGTAAGAGAGAGGTAAAAGTGTATAAACTAAGGGAGGAGGAAGTTAGGGTGAGATATAAGCAACTATTGGCAGAAAGGTGGGCTAGTGCAAGTATGAGTAGTGGGGGGGTTGAAGAGGGCTGGTATAATTTTAAAAATGCAGTATTAGAATGTGGGGCAGAAGTTTGTGGCTATAGGAGGGTGGGTGCAGGAGGAAAGAGGAGTGAGTGGTGGAATGAAGAAGTAAAGGGCGTGACAAAAGAGAAAAAGGTAGCTTATGAGAGGTTTTTACAAAACAGAAGTGTTAATAGAAAAGCAGAGTATATGGAGAGTAAAAGAAAGGTGAAGAGAGTGGTGAGAGAGTGATAAAGGAGAGCAGATGATAGAGTGGGAGAGGCTCTGTCAAGAAATTTTGCTGAAAACAAGAATTTTTTTTGGAGTGAGATAAACAAGTTAAGAAAGCCTAGGGAACGAATGGATTTGTTAGTTAAAAACAGAGTAGGGGAGTTAGTAGATGGGGAGCTGGAGGTATTGGGTAGATGGCGGGAATATTTTGAGGAACTTTTAAATGTAGATGAAAAAAGGGAGGCGGTAATTTCATGCACTGGCCAGGGAGGTATAACATCGTTTAGGAGTGAAGAAGACCAGGATGTGAGTCTGGGGAAGGAGCGTGAAGCATTACGTAGAATGAAAGGGGATAAAGCAGCTAGAACTGACGGGATCATGACAGAAATGTTAAAAACAGGGGGATATAGTGTTGGAGTGGTTGGTATTTTTGTTTAATAAATGTATGAAAGAGGGGAAGGTACCTAGGGATTGGCAGAGAGAATGTATAGTTCCTTTATATAAAGGGAAGGGGGATAAAAGAGAGTGTAAAAATTATAGGGGAATAAGTTTACTGAGTATACCAGGTAAAGTGTATGGCAGGGTTATTATTGAAAGAATTAGAGGTAAGACAGAGAGTAGGATTGCAGATGAGCAAGGAGGCTTTAGAGTGGGTAGGGGATGTGTAGATCAAGTGTTTACAGTGAAGCATATATGTGAACAGTATTTAGATAAAGGTAGAGAAGTTTTCATTGCATTTATGGATTTAGAAAAGGCATAGGATAGAGTGGATAGGGGAGCAATGTGGCAAATGTTGCAAGTGTATGGAATAAGTAGTAAGTTACTGAAGGCTGTAAAGAGTTTTTATGAGGACAGTGAGGCTCAGGTTAGGGTGTGTAGGAGAGAGGGAGATTACTTCCCGGTAAAAGTAGGTCTTAGACAGGGATGTGTAATGTCACCATGGTTGTTTAATATATTTATAGATGGGGTTGTAAGAGAAGTAAATGCTAGGGTGTTGGGGAAGGGGTGGGATTAAATTATTGGGAATCAAATGCAAAATGGGAGTTGACACAGTTACTTTTTGCGGATGATACTGTGCTTATGGGAGATTCTAAAGAAAAGTTGCAAAGGTTAGTGGACGAGTTTGGGAGGGTGTGTAAAGGTAGAAATTTGAAAGTGAACATAGATAAGAGTAAAGTGATGAGGGTATCAAATGATTTAAACAAAGAAAAATTGGATATCACATTGGAGAGGGATTATGAAAGAAGTGAATGTTTTCAGATATTTGGGAGTTGACGTGTCAGCAGATGGGTTTATGAAGGATGAGGTTAACCATAGAATTGATGAAGGAAAAAAGGTGAGTGGTGCGTTGAGGTATCTGTGGAGACTAAAAACGTTATCCATGGAGGCAAAGAAGGGAATGTACGAAAGTATAGTGGTACCAACACTCTTATATGGGTGTGAAGCATGGGTTGCAAATGCTGCAGCAAGGAGGAGGCTGGAGGCAGTGGAGATGTCCTGTCTAAGGGCAATGTGTGGTGTAAATATTATGCAGAAAATTCCGAGTGTAGAAATTAGGAGGAGGTGTGGAGTTACTAAAAGTATTAGTCAGAGGGCTGAAGAGGGGTTGTTGAGGTGGTTTGGTCATTTAGAGAGAATGGATCAAAGTAGAATGACTTGGAGAGCATATAAATCTGTAGAGGAAGGAAGGCGACCCCTAGACGACCCCTAGTCGTCCTCGAAAAGGTTGGAGGGAGGGGTTAAAGGAGGTTTTGTGGGGGGCGAGGGGCTTGGACTTCCAGCAAGCATGTGTGAGCGTGTTAGATAGGAGTGAATGGAGACGAATGGTTTTTGGGACCTGACGAGCTGTTGGAGTGTGAGCATGGTAATATTTAGTAAAGGGATTCAGGGAAACCAGTTAACTGATTTAGTTGGACTTGAGTCCTGGAAATGGGAATTACAATGCCTGAACTTTAAAGGAGGGGTCTGAGATAGTGACAGCTGGGAGGGACTTATTCTCAGCTGTCGTATCTGAGCTCCTCTGCAAAGAGAGTGATTATGTATGAGTGTGGTGAAAGTGTTGAATGATTATGAAAGTATTTTTTTTTTGAGGATTTTCTTTCTTTTTGGGTCACCCTGCCTTGGTGGGAGACGGCTGACGTGAGAGATTTTCCTTGTCGGGCCACCCTGCCTTGGTGGGAAACGGCCTATGTATTAATAAAAAAATAAAACACACACACACATGCACACACACACACACACACACACACACACACACATATATATATATATATATATATATATATATATATATATATATATATATATATATATATATTCACCTCTGGTGAAAATTGTGGGACGTTATAGCAAGGGGAAAGGCCTCCATATTTGCGGGTCTTCTGGGTCTCCCTGTGGCTGGCAGCTCCACCCCCTTCAGCTATGGAGTATGGCAAGTAGGTGTCTGCCAATGTGGCGGCACAGGTGTAGTCCCAGGCAATCTGCTTACCAACCTTCCAGGGTAGCATAGTGGCTCTATCAGGACGCTTTTGACTACCGTCAGACCTCTGTACTTGGGGTTCCCGTTGGGCTGGGCAAAGGGCTGTGGCGAGGCTTCGCTTTATGATGTCGTTGACATTCTCATGTCTAGCATATTTACCTTCTGATGAGTGACACATGAGCCCACGAAGACCGAATTGATCAGTCGTCACCCTGCCGCATATCCACCTATGTTCGGTGAGCATAGGGGCGGCTAGACGAAGAGCAACGCCAATCCGAATGGCCTGTTGTTCGAATCGAGTGCCCAGGGAGGAATTGGGGACAGCTAGAAGGAAATCCCCTGAATGTGGTGCCTTCACCGCTAGGAGACGATATATATAATATATATATATATATATATATATATATATATATATATATATATATATATATATATATATATATATATATATATATAATATATATATATATATATATATATATATATATATATATATATATATATATATATATATATATATATATATATAGGTATATTTTATTACATAATATGGTACAAAAGATTTAAGAGACACATTGTTGATATAAAGATGGCATATACAGTACACGAGGTGTGAGAGATACATGTCTAGTACATACTGTTACATGTTTGTCACTGATTATAATGCGAAAATCTCATCAAGCTCCGCAATGCTAGGGCGCATGCCCAGAATACAGCATGCATTACCCCTCTGAAAAGCAGCGCTGAGTCGCTGGAACAGAAAACTAGCTGCCCTGGGATCCCTAGTTACCCTGCTGAGTCTTTTGCCCAGCTCCTTGAGGAACTTAGATGCAGTCTTTCCCCATGAGCCAAGGGTCTCTGAGCCTATGGGAACAAACATATAATGATGGGCAAATTCTTCATATTTTCTCGACTTTTGGGACTCCCTGAAGGTGGCAGCTGCCCCTCCTTCCTCCCTGGTGTATTGGAGATAGATATCAGCCAAGGTAGATGCACATGTGTAGTCCCACACCACCTGCTTGCTGTCTGTCCAGGCTTGAAGGGTGATACCATCTGGACGCTTTTGGCTGCCATCAGATCTGCATAGTTGGGGTGGCTCCCTTACTGCTGGGCATCCGGCTGTTGTGAGGCTTCTCTTGATAATGTTATTAACCTCCTCATGTCTTGCAATCTTTCCCTCGGATTTACGACACACAAGACCATGGTACCCGAATCGGTCTGCTGCTTCACTGCCACAAATACATCTGTGTTCGGCGAGAATAGGGGCGGCAAGTCGAAGGGCAACACCAATGCGGATGGTCTGTGGGTCGAGGCGTGTGCCAAGGCTGGAGTTGGGAACAGCCAAAGTCATATATATATATATATATATATATATATATATATATATATATATATATATATATATATATATATATATATATATATATATATATATATATATATATATATATATATATATATATATATATATATATATATATATATATATATATATATATATATATATATATATATATATATATATATATATATATATATATATATATATATATATATATATATATATATATATATATATATATATATATATATATATATATATATATATATATATATATATATATATATATATATATATATATATATATATATATATATATATATATATATATATATATATATATATATATATATATATATATATATATATATATATATATATATATATATATATATATATATATATATATATATATATATATATATATATATATATATATATATATATATATATATATATATATATATATATATATATATATATATATATATATATATATATATATATATATATAAATGTTCGTTTGTTCAAAATCGTAAACTCCTAAAGTTCTTGACCGATTGCTTTGAAATTTTGACACAACGTTGCATTTGAATACGCTCATGTTTTCATATACCTACTTGCTTTTTTGAAAAAGAGTGCCATGCAACACATGCTATACTAAATATACTAAATATAGAGGTGGACCCCATCTTATTTAAAAAAAAAAAAAAATATATATATATATATATATATATATATATATATATATATATATATATATATATATATATATATATATATATATATATATATATGTCGTGCCGATTAGGTAAAACTTGCGATTTTGGGTTTATTAGCAACGCTCGTCTTGCCATATAAGGCAAGTGAAAATTTGTGTATGCAATAATTTCGCAAAAACATTCTGAACCAAACGAAAAATATATTTCATTGTGTTTGTTTATTATTAAATTATTGTAAACGTATCTAAAATATATTTAGTTGGATTAGGCTAAATTAAATTGCGCTTGTTATAATAAGGTTAAGTAAGTTTTCTAAGTTTCTCTTGGTACAAAATTATAAATTTTTACATTAACATAAATGAAAAATATATATCTTTAAACGTATAAGAGAAAATTTTAGAAAGGACCTAATTTTAAATGAGTTCTTGCTAATTGACCAGTTTGACCTAATCGGCACGACATATATATATATATATATATATATATATATATATATATATATATATATATATATATATATATATATATATATATATATATATATATATATATATATATATATATATGCAAAAGATCACAGTAAACAGGTGATATCAAAATATGCAAAACAACGACTATGAAATAATAGAGGAATTCCAAGCGCATTCGTGACTACTCACATTATCAAGGAACTATAAAACAAAACATAACAAAAAGGCTTATAAAGGGGCAAGACTACACCTCACAGTAGCGTGACATCACCCGACTCTCAAGAGGACCTGAAACTCTTCCCAAGAATTAAGATTAGTCCAATTTATCATTAAATTCTTCCCAAATTTTATTAATTATAAATGAATCCAATTTATATAAACCAAAAGAAATATTCATATTATTTTCAAAACTGCTTTTAATGAAACATGATTCTATTATATTCCTCTCAACCATGGACTTGCTTGATACAACCTTCTCAGCATTTTGAAAATCAATTGGATGGTTAAAATCTCTCACATGAATAAATAGAGCATTAGAATCTTGTCCAGTTCTAATGCTATATTTATGTTGTTTTAATCTTAGTTCAAGACTTTTACCAGTTTGACCATAATAAACTTTATCGCATATTTTACAGGGAATCTTATAGACACATCCGTCAGCATTTTGGGGGGAATTCTTTATCAAAATTTTTTTTACTGTATCAAGATTTTTAAATACTACTTTGATATTAAAATTCTTAAGAAAGGAAGGCATATCAACGAAGTTTTCATGGTTAGGGAGAACCAACATATTTTTAGTTGAATAAGGTTGGTTGTCCCTTTTTGGACTGTAAAAAGTATTTCTAGCTATTTTAAAAGATTTATCATTTACGTTTCTTGGGTATTTTAAATCATTAGCTATTTCATAAATTTTAGAGATTTCTTCATCTATGAACTCTGGACTACAAATACGTAAAGCTCTCAAAAACATTGAAGAGAAAAACCGACTCTATCTTGATGTGAAGAATAATAGTGTATATAGGAACAATTATTTGTAGGTTTTCAGTAAATTTTAAATTTAAAATCAATGTTACCCTTAATAATAAAAACATCTAGGAAGGGCAATGAGTTATTTACTTCGAATTCAACAGTAAAATTTATAGAATGAGCTAAGCTATTTAATTTAACAAGGAAATGGTTTATGTCTACATTCTTAGGCATAAGGCACAAAATGTCATCAACATATCTATACCACTTAGCTCTATTGAGAAGGATTGTTTTAAGCAATCTTGTTTCGAAAAATTCCATGTATAAATTACTAAGAACTTCTGAGTGTAAAACTCATCATTAAATACAAATTTTGCATCAACAATACAAAGTTTAATAAGTTTAATGATAGTAGGAACTGGCAATGGTAAATCATAATTAACAAGTTCTTCAGATAAGAAACTTAGTAAATCATCAACTGGAACTTTTGTAAACAAGGAGGTAACATAAAAGTTCCAGTTGATGATTTACTAAGTTTCTTATCTGAAGAATTTGTTAATTACGTTTTACCATTGCCAGTTACTACTATAATTAAACTTATTAAACTCTGTATTAAATAGCAACGCTCACCTTGCCATATAAGACAAGCGAAAATTTGTGTATGCAATAATTTCGCAAAAATCATTCTGAACCTAACGGAAAAAATATATTTCATTGTGTTTGTTTATTATTAAATTATTGTAAACGTATCTAAAATATATTTAGTTGGGTTAGGCTAAATTAAATTGCGCTTGTTGTAATAAGGTTAGGTAAGTTTTCAAAGTTTATCTTGGTACAAAATTATAAATTTTTACATTAACATAAATGAAAAATACATATATTTAAACGTATAAGAGAAAATTTTAGAAAGGACTTAATTTTAAATGAGTTATTGCTAATTGAACAGTTTTACCTATTAGGCACGACATATATATATATATATATATATATATATATATATATATATATATATATATATATATATATATATATATATATATATATTTAAACGTATAAGGAAAATTTTAGAAAGGACTTAATTTTAAACGAGTTCTTGCTAATTGACCAGTTTTACCTATTCGGCACGACATATACATTATATAATATGCGAGAAACTAACACAGTGAAAATAACGAGAATATTAATGCCTGCTCGTGTTATGTGTTAATACACAAGAGTGTTTCAGCACGTGAAAATTAGTATGTAAGTGAGAAACACGAACGCTGTGGGGAGCCAGTCATGTGATGCGTCTCCTGACTCTTAATGCTGTGTTGTGGCTGCTGCTACGAATTATATATGGTGAGTCAATTATAGTTTGTGTCTTGCTTTCTTCTGCCGCTAGAGTAGTTGTTATTATTGATTCTATGACTGTAGTGTATTATGATGCTACTACTACTGTAGGTGTTATTATTGATGCTACTACACTGTAGGTGTTATTATTGATGCTACTACTCGTAGGTGTTATTATTGATGCTACTACACTGTAGGTGTTATTATTGATGCTACTACTACTGTAGGTGTTATTATTGATGCTACTACTACTGTAGGTGTTATTATTGATGCACTACTACTGTAGGTGTTATTATTGATGCTACTACCACTGTAGGTGTTATTATTGATGCTACTACACTGTAGGTGTTATTATTGATGCTACTACACTGTAGGTGTTATTATTGATGCTACTACTACTGTAGGTGTTATTATTGATGCTACTACTACTGTAGGTGTTATTATTGATGCTACTACTACTGTAGGTGTTATTATTGATGCTACTACTACTGTAGGTGTTATTATTGATGCTACTACTACTGTAGGTGTTATTATTGATGCTACTACTACTGTAGGTGTTATTATTGATGCTACTACTACTGTAGGTGTTATTATTGATGCTACTACTACTGTAGGTGTTATTATTGATGCTACTACTACTGTAGGTGTTATTATTGATGCTACTGCTACTGCAGGTGTTATTATTGATGCTACTACTTCTACTGCAGGTGTTATTATTATTTACACCTATTTTAGGGTAAGTTTGTGGTGCTGATTCCGAATATGTCATCGTTTATGTTTGATTGGTTTTAGTGTTTGATAAATTTGGTATCCCATTGAAAAACATAAAATATGTGAAAAAATATAGTGATCAGGCGAGGCTAACTTACAAATCGCACTGAAATTATTATTTTTAGATCATGCAAAAGTCAAATCATGTAATAAATACTAGCACTTCATTCTATATAATAACAGATTAGCATGGTAAGATAATTCAGTTACCACTAATTACTCCTTGTGATAACGTTGTTTGTACGATTTTTTTCTATGTTGGTCATCAGCACAGTTTTGTTGAGTGAGCAATTGCAAGAGATGCATATTGGATACCATTGTGCAATAAGACACATTGCAATCTTTTAATGGAGCTGTTTTTAAACAATCGTCAATTTCCTGGTCGATATTCAAGTCCCATTCGAAGAAGAAATCCAGGGATGTTATTGCAGTAAACAAGTTCTTCATCTTAGCTGAAGTAAGGAAGGAGTTCAATCTCTCTTGTCCGAAAAGCTGTTATTTTAACTTATTGTTGTAGACAGTTATTTTCTTTTAGTTTGGATGCTAAAAGTTCAGATGCTTTGACAGACTGAGGTCACGTATCAGAGCATTGAGTTCTTCTTGGGAGAACTGCTGGGCTGTTGAAATGTTTACTTCATATTCACTTCCACTGCTAACACCTGTGTTGCATCCTAAACACTGAGTTTCTTCAACATCTGACAATGGAAGGTCAGGCAGTGTTGTAAACACTGGTATGTTAACATCTTCACTGTGTGGCACAGGTCTCCTTGTTGACTCAAAATCAGAATATTCCCACTTGACTTTCTTATATCAATTAAAACCTCTCACATTCACCATACATAAATAACAATCGTCGTGATGGTTTCTCGGATCTCTCCTCACCATAGACACCCAAGTTTCAACTTTAACTTTGCCTGGTTTTCCACTGTGCTAATCATTCTACACAGGTTTTGCAAACCATATGGAAGGCCAAGACTTGTCTTGTTCTCCAAGCGTCACTCCAAAATAAGCAAGATAAACTTGTTTTACAAAATCTGTGATGTTTTTTCTTTATTTTTGCAAAGAGTATTCGTCATAAATGTAGCAAAATGCACAGGGATTGTTCAAGTAGACTCTTCGTGAAGGAATCTTGGTTATCTGGAGAAAAATAACAAAATAAAGGTTACAATATTGCCACGTGGTCATTGTTGATATTACTTATAACACTGAGTCTCTGAAAGAGGAAGCTGGCCGCTCTGTGATCCTTGGTTTCTGAGATGAGTTTTTCACCCAGCTCTTTGAGGAACTTTAGAGCACACTTGCCCCATGCTCCAAGGGTCTCTGACCCTATTGGGATGAAGTTATAGCACGGGAGGAGGCCTTCATATCTGCGGGTCTTCTGGGTCTTCCTGTAGCTGGCGGCTCCACCCCCTTCAGCTTCAGAGTATGGCAATTAGGGCATATGTGTAGTTCCAGGCAATCAGCTTACCATCCTTCCAGGATACATCAGGACGCTTTTGACTTCCGTCACACCTCTGTACTTGGGGTTCCCTTTGGGCTGAGCAACGGGCTGTGGCGAGGCTTCTCTTTATGATGTAGTTGACCTCCTCATGTTTAGCATTTAGCATACTTCCCTTCTGATGTGTGACACACGAGACCATGAAGTCCGAATTGATCAGCCGTCGCCCTGCCGCAAATACACCTATAAGTATATATATATATATATATATATATATATATATATATATATATATATATATATATATATATATATATATATATATATATATATATATATATATATATATTCTCCATGGGGAAGTGGAACAGAATTCTTCCTCCGTAAGCCATGCGTGTCGTAAGAAGCGACTAAAATGCCGGGAGCAAGGGTTAGTAACACCTTCTCCTGTATATATATATATATATATATATATATATATATATATATATATATATATATATATATATATATACTATATATATTACTAAATGTAAAAGGAGAAACTTTCATTTTCCTTATGGGCCACCCGCTTCGGTGGAAACGGCTGACGTGTTGAAAGAAGAATATATATATATATATATATATATATATATATATATATATATATATATATATATATATATATGTACTCGTATAATATGCTGTTAGAAGGATGAGTCAAGGTTGTAAGAATGTGTGTGTGTATGTGTTAGTTACCATTTTGTCCAAGGCACAAGTCGATTAGACAATAGGCCTGTTGTACATTTGTGTGTGTGTTAGTTACCATTTTGTCCTAGGCACATGTCGATTAGACACTAGGCCTGTTGTATGTATGTGTGTGTGTGTGTAACGAAACACTTCGAAATGTTTCGGCCCCGCCGGCAATTGAACCCGGGCCCTCCGTGCGTGAAGCAAGAGCGCTAGCCACCATGCCATCGGGGCGTGTGTGTGTGTGTGTGTGTGTGTGTGTGTGTGTGTGTGTGTGTGTGTGTGTGTGTGTGTGTGTGTGTGTGTGAGTGTGTGTGTGTGTGTGTGTGTGTGTGTGTGTGTGTGTGTGAGTGTGTGTGTGTTTGTGTGTGTGTGTGTGTGTGTGTGTGTGTGTGTTTGTGTGTGTGTGTGTTTGTGTGTGTGAGTGTGTGTGTGTGTGAGTGTGTGTGTGTGAGTGGGTGTGTAAGTATCCGGACTAGCTAACGTGAGCGGATGTGAGATATCCTGGAGAGCAAAGCCATCTACTACATCAGTAGTGGTACAACAGTATTGGTACAACAGTAGAGGTACAACAGTATTGATACAACAGTAGTGGTACAACAGTAGTTGTACAACAGTAGTGGTATAACAGTAGTGGTATAACAGTAGTGGTTTAACAGTAGTGGTTTAGCAATATTGGTACAACAGTAGTGGTACACCAGTAGTGGTACAACAGTAGTAGTATAACAGTAGTGGTACACCAGTAGTGGTACAACAGTAGTAGTATAAAAGTAGTGGTATAACAGTAGTGGTACAACAGTAGTAGTATAACAGTAGTGGTATAACAGTAGTAGTAGTACAACAGTAGTTGTACAACAGTAGTAGTATAACAGTAATGGTATAACAGTAGTGGTTTAACAGTAGTGGTACAACAGTAGTGGTACAACAGTAGTGGAACAACAGTAGTGGTACAACAGTAGTGGTATAACAGTTGTGGTATAACAGTTGTGGTATAACAGTAGTGGTATAACGGTAGTGGTATAACAGTAGTGGTACAACAGTAGTGGTATAACAGTGGTGGTATAACAATAGCGGTACAACAGTAGTGGTACAACAGTAGTGGTATAACAACAGTGATATAACAGTAGTGGTATAACTAGTGGTACAACAGTTGTGGTATAACAGTAGTGTATAGCAGTGTGGAGCGGCAGCAGCAGGTGTGGAGCAGCAGCATCAGGTGTGGAGCGGCAGCAGCAGGTGTGGAGCAGCAGCAGCAGTTGTGGAGCAACAGCATCAGGTGTGGAGCAACAGCTGCAGGTGTAGAGCAGCAACATCGGGTGTGCAGCGGCAGCAGCAGGTGTGGAACAGCAGCAGCAGCAGGTGTGGAGAAGCAGCAGCAGGTATGGAACAGTAGCAGCAGGTGTGAAGCAGCAGCAGCAAGTGTGAAGCAGCAGCAGCAGCAGGTGTGGAGCAGCAGCATCAGGTGTGGAGCGGCAGCAGCAGGTGTGGATCAACAGCAGCAAGTGTGGAGCAGCAGCATCAGGTGTGGAGCGGCAGCAGCAGATGTGAAGCAGCAGCAGCAGGTGTGGAGCAGCAGCAGCAGGTGTGGAGCAGCAGCAGCAATTGTGGAGCAGCAGCAGCAGGAATGGAATAGCAGCAACAGGTGTGAAGCAACATCAGCACGTGTGGAGCAGTAGCATCAGGTGTGCAGCGGCAGCAGCAGGTGTGGAGCAGCAGCAGCAGGTGTCGAACACCAGCAGCAATTGTGGAGCAGCAGCAGCAGGTGTCGAACAGCAGCAGCAGGTGTATAACAGCAGCAGCAGGCAGTAGGTGTACAGTAGCAGCAGCAGGTGTGGTGCAGCAGGTGTGCAGCAGCAGTTGTGGTGTTAATAACACAAGGTGGTGGTGATGGTGGGTCTCCAGGAGTCATGTCAACAAAGCACCTTCACCTCACCTACATGTCAGATGTGGCAGGGCGAGGAGGAGCAGATTGGGTGGGAGTGCTGGAGAGGGGAGAGGTGGTTGTAGTGTGTGGTGGTGGTTGTAGTGTGTGGTGGTGGTTGTAGTGCGTGATGGTGGTTGTAGTGTGTGTGGTGGTGGTCGTAGTGTGGTGGTGGTCGTAGTGTGGTGGTGGTCGTAGTGTGGTGATAGTGGATGTAGTGTGTGATGGTGGTTGTAGTGTGTGATGGTAGTTGTAGTGCGTGATGGTGGTTGTAGTGTGTGTGGTGGTGGTCGTAGTGTGGTGATGGTGGTTGTAGTGTGTGTGATGGTGGTTGTAGTGTGTGATGGTGGTTGTAGTGTGTGTGGTGGTGGTCGTAGTGTGGTGGTGGTCGTAGTGTGGTGATGGCGGTTGTAGTGTGTGTGATGGTGGTTGTAGTGTGTGATGGTGGTTGTAGTGTGTGGTGGTGGTTGTAGTGCGTGATGGTGGTTGTAGTGTGTGTGGTGGTGGTCGTAGTGTGGTGGTGGTCGTAGTGTGGTGGTGGTCGTAGTGTGGTGATAGTGGATGTAGTGTATGATGGTGGTTGTAGTGTGTGATGGTAGTTGTAGTGCGTGATGGTGGTTGTAGTGTATGTGGTGGTGGTCGTAGTGTGGTGGTGGTGATGATAGTTGAAGTGTGGTGGTGGTTGTAGCGTGTGTGGTGGTGGTCGTAGTGTGTGATGGTGGTTGTAGTGTGTGGTGGTGGTTGTAGTGTGTGATGGTGGTTGTAGTGTGTGTGGTGGTGGTCGTAGTGTGGTGATGGTCGTAGTGTGGTGGTGGTGATGGTGGTTGAAGTGTGGTGGTGGTTGTAGTGTGTGTGATGGTGGTTGTAGTGTGAGTGATGGTGGTTGTAGTGTGTGTGATGGTGGTTAGATATACTAAACGATTTTAAATTCATCAGCCGTTTGCTGCTACTCTGTAATATACGAGTTCCTTGTCATGCTGCATCACACAGGATGAGCTTCCTTGTGATGCTGCATCACACAAGATGAGCTTCCTTGTCATGCTGCATCACAGCAGATGAGCTTCCTTGTGATGCTGCATCACACAAGATGAGCTTCCTTGTGATGCTGCATCTCACAAGATGAGCTTCCTTGTAATGCTGCATCACACAAGATGAGCTTCCTTGTCATGCTGCATCACACAAGATGAGCTTCCTTGTCATGCTGCATCACACAAGATGAGCTTCCTTGTCATGCTGCATCACAGCAGATGAGCTTCCTTGTCATGCTGCATCACCCAAGATGAGCTTCCTTGTCATGCTGCATCACACAAGATGAGCTTCCTTGTCATGCTGCATCTCACAAGATGAGCTTCCTTGTCATGCTGCATCACACAAGATGAGCTTCCTTGTCATGCTGCATCACACAAGATGAGCTTCCTTGTCATGCTGCATCACACAAGATGAGCTTCTTTGTCATGCTGCATCTCACAAGATGAGCTTCCTTGTCATGCTGCATCTCACAAGATGAGCTTCCTTGTCATGCTGCATCACACAAGATGAGCTTCCTTGTCATGCTGCATCACACAAGATGAGCTTCCTTGTCATGCTGCATCACCCAAGATGAGCTTCCTTGTCATGCTGCATCACAGCAGATGAGCTTCCTTGTCATGCTGCATCACCCAAGATGAGCTTCCTTGTCATGCTGCATCACACAAGATGAGCTTCCTTGTCATGCTGCATCTCACAAGATAAGCTTCATTGTCATGCTGCATCTCACAAGATGAGCTTCCTTGTCATGCTGCATCACCCAAGATGAGCTTCCTTGTCATGCTGCATCACACAAGATGAGCTTCCTTGTCATGCTGTATCTCACAAGATGAGCTTCCTTGTCATGCTGCATCTCACAAGATGAGCTTCCTTGTCATGCTGCATTTCACAAGATGAGCTTCCTTGTCATGCTGCATCTCACAAGATGAGCGTCCTTGTCATGCTGCATCTCACAAGATGAGCTTCCTTGTCATGCTGCATCTCACAAGATGAGCTTCCTTGTGATGCTGCATCACACAAGATGAGCTTCCTTGTCATGCTGCATCTCACAAGATGAGCTTCCTTGTCATGCTGCATCTCACAAGATGAGCTTCCTTGTCATGCTGCATCACACAAGATGAGCTTCCTTGTCATGTTGCATCACACAAGATGAGCTTCCTTGTCATGCTGCATCACCCAAGATGAGCTTCCTTGTCATGCTGCATCATACAAGATGAGCTTCCTTGTCATGCTGCATCACACAAGATGAGCTTCCTTGTCATGCTGCATCACCCAAGATGAGCTTCCTTGTCATGCTGCATCATACAAGATGAGCTTCCTTGTCATGCTGCATCACACAAGATGAGCTTCCTTGTCATGCTGCATCTCACAAGATGAGCTTCCTTGTCATGCTGCATCACACAAGATGAGCTTCCTTGTCATGCTGCATCTCACAAGATGAGCTTCCTTGTCATGCTGCATCACACAAGATGAGCTTCCTTGTCATGCTGCATCTCACAAGATGAGCTTCCTTGTCATGCTGCATCACACAAGATGAGCTTCCTTGTCATGTTGCATCACACAAGATGAGCTTCCTTGTCATGCTGCATCACACAAGATGAGCTTCCTTGTCATGCTGCATCTCACAAGATGAGCTTCCTTGTCATGCTGCATCTCACAAGATGAGCTTCCTTGTCACGCTGCATCTCACAAGATGAGCTTCCTTGTCATGCTGCATCACACAAGATGAGCTTCCTTGTCATGCTGCATCACACAAGATGAGCTTCCGTGTGATGCTGCATCTCACAAGATGAGCTTCCTTGTCATGCTGCATCTCACAAGATAAGCTTCCTTGTCACGCTGCATCTCACAAGATGAGCTTCCTTGTCATGCTGCATCACACAAGATGAGCTTCCTTGTCATGCTGCATCACACAAGATGAGCTTCCTTGTCATGTTGCATCACACAAGATGAGCTTCCTTGTCATGCTGCATCTCACAAGATTTGCTTCCTTGTGATGCTGCATCTCACAAGATGAGCTTCCTTGTCATGCTGCATCTCACAAGATGAGCTTCCTTGTCATGCTACATCTCACAAGATGAGCTTCCTTGTCATGCTGCATCACACAAGATGAGCTTCCTTGTCATGCTGCATCTCACAAGATGAGCTTCCTTGTCATGCTGCATCATACAAGATGAGCTTCCTTGTCATGCTGCATCATACAAGATGAGCTTCCTTGTCATGCTGCATCACACAAGATGAGCTTCCTTGTCATGCTGCATCATACAAGATGAGCTTCCTTGTCATGCTGCATCATACAAGATGAGCTTCCTTGTCATGCTGCATCTCACAAGATGAGCTTCCTTGTCATGCTGCATCTCACAAGATGAGCTTCCTTGTCATGCTACATCTCACAAGATGAGCTTCCTTGTCATGCTGCATCACACAAGATGAGCTTCCTTGTCATGCTGCATCTCACAAGATGAGCTTCCTTGTCATGCTGTATCTCACAAGATGAGCTTCCTTGTCATGCTGCATCACACAATATGAGCTTCCTTGTCATGCTGCATCTCACAAGATGAGCTTCCTTGTCATGCTGCATCTCACAAGATGAGCTTCCTTGTCATGCTACATCTCACAAGATGAGCTTCCTTGTCATGCTGCATCTCACAATATGAGCTTTCTTGTCATGCTACATCACACAAGATGAGCTTCCTTGTCATGCTGCATCACACAAGATGAGCTTCCTTTTGTCAAAGCCCTGCATCATCACAAGATGAGCTTCCTTGTCATGCTGCATCTCACAAGATGAGCTTCCTTGTCATGCTGCATCTCACAAGATGAGCTTCCTTGTCATGCTCCATCTCACAAGATGAGCTTCCTTGTCATGCTGCATCTCACAAGATGAGCTTCCTTGTCATGCTGCATCTCACAGATGAGCTTCCTTGTCATGCTGCATCTCACAAGATGAGCTTCCTTGTCATGCTGCATCCACAAGATGAGCTTCCTTGTCATGCTGCATCACAAGATGAGCTTCTTGTCACTGCATCACACAAGATGAGCTTCCTTGTCATGCTGCATCCACAAGATGAGCTTCCTTGTCATGCTGCATCACACAAGATGAGCTTCCTTGTCATGCTGCATCACACAAGATGAGCTTCCTTGTCATGCTGCATCTCACAAGATGAGCTTCCTTGTCATGCTGCATCTCACAAGATGAGCTTCCTTGTCATGCTGCATCACACAAGATGAGCTTCCTTGTCATGCTGCATCACACAAGATGAGCTTCCTTGTCATGCTGCATCTCACAAGATGAGCTTCCTTGTCATGCTGCATCCACAAGATGAGCTTCCTTGTCATGCTGCATCACACAAGATGAGCTTCCTTGTCATGCTGCATCACCAAGATGAGCTTCCTTGTCATGCTGCATCTACAAGATGAGCTTCCTTGTCATGCTGCATCCACAAGATGAGTTCCTTGTCATCTGCATCTCACAAGATGAGCTTCCTTGTCATGCTGCATCTCACAAGATGAGCTTCCTTGTCAGCTGCATCAAAATGGTTCTTGTCATGCTGCATCCACAAGATGAGCTTCCTTGTCATGCTGCATCACACAAGATGAGCTTCCTTGTCATGCTGCATCTCACAAGATGAGCTTCCTTGTCATGCTGCATCTCACAAGATGAGCTTTGTATTGCTCCAAATGCTCTTGTCATGCTGCATCTCACAAGATGGCTTCCTTGTCATGCTACATCATCACAAGATGAGCTTCCTTGTCATGCTGCATCATCACAAGATGATTCCTTGTATGCTGCATCTCACAAGATGAGCTTCCTTGTCATGCTGCATCTACAAGATAGCTTTCACTGCATCTACATAGATGGCTTCTGATGCTCTCACAGATGAGTTTGTCATCGCATACACATATGAGCACTTCCTGATCTTGTTCTATCGGTCTAGATTATATGAAGTTTTGCTGCATTAAATAGTTCCTTTATGTGTCACATGTCTTCCTGACTATTTGCATCAGAACACAAAAAAGTCTTTGTACTGCAGGTACCTAAACGTGAAATTTTCCTAGAGTTGTTGCATGCTACCAGACTGAATTTACTTGTACTGAAGTTGTCTCAGATAGATGAACTTTCAACAACTTATATGTCTGAACATTAACAATAAGTTCTTGCTTGTCATTGGTAATCTCATTTTTTAGTATAATTAATAAATTGATACGAACACAAATGATAATCTTGTAATGGGAACAAGAATTATTCAAGCTTGTCATGCTGCATCTACATGTCGTATGCTTCCTTGTTCGAGTCATCACACAAGATCTTCCTTGTCTATGCTATCGTACTAAGATATTCCTTGTCAGCTAGCATCATACAAGATGGTTTCTTGTCATGCATCTACATGATATCTTGTCAGGCATTCACAAATGGCTTATGATCTCATTCTAAAGTGAGCCTACGAGGTTGTTGCTGTAGCCAGGACTGAAGTGAGCTTTTAGCTCATGTGCCACTGAAGTTGTAGCCAGACTTGTACAGTGAGTGTACATTCTACAACATCACGTTATTGTCTGAACATTAACTTGAATATAGTTCACTGCTTGTTAGTATGGAGGATAAATGCTATTTTCCTTTGAAGTATAAATGTAATAAGATTGATAAGAACAAAAAATTGATAAATATTAATTGGGAACAGCAGAATTATTAGTGAAATATACTGCAACGACACATAGAACATGAAAACACTGGAAACAAAGAACACTGCAGCAGGCCTATTGGCCCATGCTAGGCAGGTTCAGTTCACATTTTTGGGTAGCTTTGGTTAGTGGTGGTTTTTAACAGGACCTGCGTTGTATGGGCCAGTAGGCCTTCTGCAGTGTTTCTCCATTCTTATGTTCTTATGTTTAATATACCAGTCCACTCTATGTTTAAAGCTACCCACAGTTCTTGATTCAATGACGCTACCTGGAAATCTATTCCACTCATCTAAACCTCGATTGCCAAACCAGTACTTCCCAATATCCCTTCTAAATCTAAATTTCTCCAACTTAAATCCATTGCCACGAGTCTTGTCTTGTTAGATACTTTCAGCACGCTATGTATATCCCCTTATTTTTGTTTTCCATTTGCACGTTTCAGTAATATCTCCTTATCTTATCTCTCCTTATGCACAGCAGTATATTCGTCCTGAAGAAGAGAAAGGGAATTTTTGTTCTCTAACTCAGCTTCAACCTTGATAAATTAGACACATATGCAACACTTGGGTATCTTTCTTGAGGAAACGTTTCGCCACACAGTGGCTTCATCAGTCCATACAAAGAGAATGGTGAAGAACAGGAGGAGTTCGAGGTAATCAGTCCCTCAGCCTTGAGTCTATGTTGTCAGTCCATCAATCTTGATAAGAATACAGCATATGTGCTAGGAAGCAGCTTATATACCGTAGGCAGGAGAGGTGCAGCAGTCGAAGGTGGTGTCACATTTGTCCAACTTGTCGGTTCTCTGAACCATTCATCTACATCCTGTCTGACACAGCAACAACTTGGGATCTTAATACAGGGAATTCTTCACTTGCCCAACCCTTGGGCACGACCTACTTCCACATTGGTCAAATGTGACACCACCTTCGACTGCTGCACCTCTCCTGCCTACGGTATATAAGCTGCTTCCTAGCACATATGCTGTATTCTTATCAAGATTGATGGACTGACAACATCGACTCAAGGCTGAGGGACTGATTACCTCGAACTCCTCCTGTTCTTCACCTTTCTCTTTGTATTGACTGATGAAGCCACTGTGTGGCAAAACGTTTCCTCAATACCCCAAAGTGTTGCATATGTGTCTAATTTATCAACTTGTCGGTTTTCTGAACCATTCATCTGTATTATCTCAACTGCCAGTAGCCAGGCATCACAAACTAGTGCCAATAGGAACATGATGAAGGTCTGGCACTACGACCTATCAAGGCATGTGTTGAGACGTACGTTCATCCAAAAGATGTCCAGAAGGCTGCGACACGAGGATGAAGAAGATACTTCTTCTGAATCTCGAAAAAGAGGAAAAATGTTCTCAGTTACTTAAGTTCAGCTTCCTACACAACTGTTTTTTTCAAAGAAGAATGTAAAGGCTGAGAAAGTTTATAAAAACCCTTATCGTTCGAACAGTTTGTGTCTGAAGACAAATGAAAAGGAGAGGACAAGAAAAAAAAATTACTCAAGCTTCCGTGTAGACTGCCGTACAAAGTTTGTCATCATAATTCATAACAACTGGTACAAAGGCATCACAACCTACACACAGCCTCAAGAGTTGCAGGAAGCAACAAATCTGGACGACAAATAACAAATCTGGATTGCAGTAGATCAGCAAACTTTGTACATAAGAAAATGAGGTAAAGCACCATCTCGTCAGGCTTTCAGGACTTCAGTCAGGCTTTCAGGACTTCAGTCAGGCTTTCAGGACTTCAGTCAGGCTTTCAGGACTTCAGTCAGGCTTTCAGGACTTCAGTCAGGCTTTCAGGACTTCAGTCAGGCTTTCAGGACTTCAGTCAGGCTTTCAGGACTTCAGTCAGGCTTTCAGGACTTCAGTCAGGCTTTCAGGACTTCAGTCAGGCTTTCAGGACTTCAGTCAGGCTTTCAGGACTTCAGTCAGGCTTTCAGGACTTCAGTCAGGCTTTCAGAAGGACTTCAGTCAGGCTTTCAGTTTCAGGAACTGACACAATTTTGCCACTTCAAAACATTTCGAGAACGCTTTAGGCATCTCTCCACATCCAGATGAAAAATAAAAATAACGCCGATTTTGTTGTTACCGGGTGAAGAAAAATATTTGTCACAAAACTCAAGAGAGTCCATCTTCAGAGAGACAACCACAGCTCTGTTCTTAATCTCCTCGTTCACTTATGATCAGCACCAGATAACACTCCGCCTGGACACACTTGCACCATTGTTGACAAATAGTTAAAACAAAGGTTAGATTTTGCCACCGAAGTGGCTAGTTTATTGTGCACCTCATATCCATCCCGTGGAGGGTAGCGCAAGAGCATAAGGATACACAAAAGACCTAGAAACTAGACCCCAAAAGGGTTAACAGGGGTACATTAGGATTAATATATCTTTTGATTATAATAATATTACATTTCTTTTGATGATAATAATAATACTGGGATTAATATCTACATTTCACATATCTGTTACAAGCAAATTTAGGAAATTTGCTTAATATATCTGGTATCTTATTTTCATTAATAAGATATCTTGACATGTCACATTGGTTATTATACTGTCTATCTCTATATTCCTCAATAAGTGGACAATTAAGCACATAGTGTTCACGACAGTGACCATATGCCTGACCACATAATTTGCATTTAGTTTGATCATCATCTGTGTATCTCCCAAACTGCCAGAAGTACTTGTAGCCAAGCCTAAGCCTGGCCACTACAACATCAGTCAGTCTGTTCACATTGCAAGTTGCTCCATAAACATACTTATCTACGTTCATGTTATCATAGTGGGTTATAGATCTACTCAGGCTTCTAACTGCATTCCCATAACAATAATTTTCATTATTTACTTCTCTCCTAATATTATTCCTAATGCTAGACACAGATACACCAACGTTATATTCTACATTATCCTTCAGGATACTTTAAAACGCGTTCGCCCGTGGACAAGCTTCTTTCCACAAAACACAGGAATGTACAGTAAACTTATCCAAGTGCGGTCACGTGAATGACCTCCACTCTGCAGGTCACTCACTCTGGCCTCCACACTGGAGGTGACTCACTATGGCATGCAAAGAGTATGTTACATTTATTCGGCTTATGTACACACTTCCATATAGGCTGCCTCTCCAACCAACGAACCAGGTGCTAAGGGTTTAACGACTCAGGAGGCCCCATCGTTAAATCAGTACCTTGGTTCAGCCAATCATAATGTGGGTCTGACAATGGCAGAGGTGATGTGGTGTCACTCACATTTCGCTATTGCCAGACTCATCCAGCTGCTGGTTGAAGCACGGTGCTCTCTCTGTCTTTTGGTTGTTGTTTGCCTTGTCTTGCCGTGGTGTACACTTATATTTCATACTGCTGTAAATAGTGTATATAGTGTACATATATCTGTTCATACTTGGTGAGAAAATACAATTTAAAGACTACTGCTGTGTTTGTTTTTCGCAACAAGCTCCCTTTACGGCCAGGTTAACAGGCCTTGATTACCTGAAGCTGTAATACTCACCCTGGTCTCCACACTGGAGGTCACTCACCCTGACCTCCACTCTGGAGGTATACTGGCCTCCACACTGGAGGTCACTCACGCTGGCCTCCACACTGGAGGTCACTCACCCTGGCCTCCACACTGGAGGTTGCTCACCCTGGTCTCCACTCTGGAGGTATGCTGGCCTCCACACTGGAGGTCACTCACCCTGGCCTCCACACTGGAGGTCACTCACCCTGATCTCCACTCTGGAGGTATGCTGGCCTCCACACTGGAGGTCCCTCACGCTGGCCTCCACACTGGAGGTCACTCACCCTGGCCTCCACACTGGAGGTCACTCACCCTGCCTCCACACTGGAGGTTACTCACCTAGTCTCCACTCTGAGGTATGCTGGCCTCCACACTGGAGGTTACTCTCCCTGGCCTCCAAACTGGAGGTCACTCACCCTGGTCTCCACACTGGAGGTCACTCACCCTGGCCTCCACACTGGAGGTCACCCTGGCCTCCACATCATCACCGGAGAGAGGAAATTAAAGTTAACTTTTATCGAGTTTGAGAAACTTTCTTCTTCGTTGGTTCTGAAATTGAGGTCGACCAGGTACTGTTGCCCGTGTGGGGGGAAGCATGATGCTGGTGCTGTGCTCTTGATTCAAGGAACTGGAGTTACGCTGTAACACTTACAGAGATCGTTTATGTGCCGCGTAGAGTCAATGAAGCATCTAGATTACTGAGAACCCCTTTAAAGTCTAGAATGTGTACTGACTGGAGCGAAGGAGAGATACCTGGAGTATGCCTGGAGGGGGTTTCGGGGGTCAACGCCCCCGCGGCGCGGTCCATGACCAGGCATGTGATGGATCAGAACCTGATCAACCAGGCTGTTACTGCTGGCCGCACGTAAACCGACGTAGGAACCACAGCGCGGCTGGTCAGGTACTGACTTTAGGTGCCTGTCCAGCGCGTTCTTGAAGACAGCCAGGGGTCTATTGTTAATCCCCCTTATGTATGCTGGGAGGCAGTTGAACAGTCTGGGGCCCCTGACACTTACTGTGTTGTCTCTTAGCGTACTCGTGGCGCCCCTGCTTTTTATTGGGGGAATGTTGCATCTCCTGAGGAGTCTTTTGCTTTCGTATAATATATATCTGGAATAAACTTGAAATCCTGGTCCCAAATCTGCACACTGTCATAACAACTTACTGGAGTCAGAGATAAGGAAGGAAACGCAAAATAAAGCCAGTGTAAAGCAGGGACGCCGTGGGCTCAATAGGAGAACAATGTATCAACATCCGTGGTCCGATTCTATTCAACATCTTACCAGAAGATATCAGAAACACTGCTGGAGGAAGTGTAGAAGTCTTCAAGAAGAAACTGGATAAGTATCTTCACCAGGTGCCAGATCAATCAGACTGTGATGAATATGTGGAACAGGGGCCCTCCAGCAGAAACACCCTGATTGATCAGGCAAGCATCAGACGAGCCTGGCTTAAGGCCGGGCTCTGGGAGTAGAAAAACCCTGGAACTCATCAAAGGTATATCAGAGGTAGCCTCAACATGTCCGCTGCTAATCTACCATTCTCCCACTTAGTTATTGTGAGGGTGACTGTTTTCCCACATGAAGCCAGATGTTCTTCTTGTTGTTTGTGGCGATCAGTTGAATTGTGGTGGTGGTAGCAAGGTAGTGGTGGTAGCAAGGCAGTGGTGGTAGCAAGGTTGTGGTGGTGGTGGTACTGTAGTGATGGTACGGTAGAGGTGGCAGTAGTCGTAGAAGAGTGATGGTGGTAGAAAGGTGAAAGTGGTAGCAAAGTGTTGGTAGCAGGTTTGTGTTATCAGGGTGGTGGTAGCAGTGAAGTAGTAGCAGGGTAGTGGTGGTAGCAGGGTGATGGTGGCAAAGTGGTGGTAACAAGGTGCTGATAGCAGGGTAATGGTAGCAAGGCGTGATAGCAGGATGGTGGTAGCAGAGTGGTGGTGGTGGTGGCAGAGTGATATAAGCAGGATGGTGGTATTGGTGGTACAGGATGGTACTAAGAGGATGGTTGTGACAGCAGAGTGGTAGCAGATGGGTTGTGGTAGCAGGTTGGTGGAGGTACTAGTAGCAGGGTGGTGGTAGCATGGTGGTGGTAGCATGGTGGTGGTAGCATGGTGGTGGTAGCAGGGTGGTGGTAGCATGGTGGTGGTAGCAGGGTGGTGGTAGCAGGGTGGTGGTAGCAGGATATAGTTAGCATGGCGGTGGTAGTAGGGTGTTGGTAGCAGGGTAGTAGTCGTAGAAGGGTGATGGTGATAGCAGGGTAGTGACGATGGTAGCAGGAAAGTAGTGATGGTGGTAGCAGAGTGGTGGTAGTAGAAAGGTGGTAGTTGTAGCAAGGTGGTGGTGGCAGGTTGGTGGTAGCAAGGTGGTGGTACGATGGTGGTGGTGGTGGTGGTAGCTGGGTGGTGATAGTAGCAGGGTGGTGGTGGTGGTGATAGCAGAGTGATGTTAGTAGGGTTGTGTTAAGAAGGTGGTAGCAGAGTGGTGGTGGTAGGAGGGTGGAAGTAGCAGTTTGGTGGTAGCAAGTTGGTGGTGGCAGGGAGGTAGTAGCAGGGTGATGGTGGTAGAGTGGTGTTAGCAGGCGGGTGGTGGTGGTAGCAGTGTGGTGGTGAAAAGAGGTGATAGCAGGGTGGTGGTAGCAGGGTAGTGATAGAAGGGTGGTTGTAGCAAGGTGGTAGTAACACGATGGTGGTGGCAAGGTGATGATGGCAGAGTGGTGTTAGCAAGGTTGTGTTAGCAGGGAGGTGGTAGAAGGGTGGTGGTAGCAGGGTGGTGGTTGTACCAGGGAGGTGGTGGTGGTGATAGTAGTGGAGTGTTGGCAGTTGTGGTAGTAGCGGACTGCTGATGGTGGTAGCAGCGTGGTGATGGTGGTAGCAGGGTGGTGTTTGCATGGGGGTTGTGGTAGTAGCTGGGTGGTGGTGATAGCAGCGTGGTGATGGTGGTAGCGGTAACAGGGTGGTGGTGGTAGTAGGTGGGGGGTGGTGGTAGTAGGTGGGTGGTGGTGGTAGTAGGTGGGTGGTGGTAGTAGTAGGTGGGTGGTGGCGGTAGTAGGTGGGTGGTGGTGGTAGAAGGTGGGTGGTGGTGGTAGAAGGTGGGTGGTGGTGGTAGTAGGTGGGTGGTGGTGATGGTAGCAGAGTGGTGGTGTTCATAGCAGGATGGTGGTGGTGTTAGCAGGGAGGTGGTGGTGTTAGTAGGAAAATTGAGGTGTTAGCAGTATGGTGGTAGCATTGAGGTGGTGCTAACTAGGTGGTGGTGATATTAGGGTGGTGGTTGTAGCAGGGTGGTGTTAGCAAGTCGGTGTTAGCAGGGTGGCGTTAGCATGGTGGTGATGGTAGCTGGGTGATGGTGGTGGCAGTAGCAGGGTGGTGGTGGTGGTGGCGGTGGTGGTGGTGGTGGTGGTGGCGGTGGTGGTGGTGGTGGTGGTGGCGGTGGTGGTGGTGGTGGTTGTAGCAGGGTGCTGGTGGTAGCAATGTGGTGGTGGTGGTAGCAGGGTTGTAGTGGTTGTGATGGTAGTAGGGTGATGGTGGTAGTAGAGGTGGTGGTGGTGAGAGTGGTGATGGTGGTAGTGGTGGTGGTGGTGTTAGTAGTGGTGGTAGTAGTGGTAGTGGTAGCGGTGGTAGCCAGGGTCAGTGCCCTCACTATCGATATTTGACCGACCACAACAAGTTTCGTGTACCAGCACTGTATACTCCAGTACACCAGCACTGTATACTCCAGTTCACCAGCACTGTATACTCCAGTACACCAGCACTGTATACTCCAGTACACCAGCACTGTATACTCCAGTACACCAGCACTGTATACTCCAGTACACCAGCACTGTATACTCCAGTACACCAGCACTGTATACTCCAGTACACCAGCACTGTATACTCCAGTACACCAGCACTGTATACTCAGTACACCAGCACTGTATACTCCAGTACACCAGCACTGTATACTCCAGTACACCAGCACTGTATACTCCAGTACACCAGCACTGTATACTCCAGTACACCAGCACTGTATACTCCAGTACACCAGCACTGTATACTCCAGTACACTAGCACTGTATACTCCAGTACACCAGCACTGTATACTCCAGTACACCAGCACTGTATACTCCAGTACACCAGCCCTGTATAATCCAGTACACCAGCACTGTATACTCCAGTACACCAGCACTGTATACTCCAGTACACCAGCACTGTATACTCCAGTACACCAGCACTGTATACTCCAGTACACCAGCACTGTATACTCCAGTACACCAGCACTGTATACTCCAGTACACCAGCACTGTATACTCCAGTACACCAGCACTGTATACTCCAGTACACCAGCACTGTATACTCCAGTACACCAGCACTGTATACTCCAGTACACCAGCACTGTATACTCCAGTACACCAGCACTGTATACTCCAGTACACCAGCACTGTATACTCCAGTACACCAGCACTGTATACTCCAGTACACCAGCACTGTATACTCCAGTACACCAGCACTGTATACTCCAGTACACCAGCATGTATCTCCAGTACACCAGCACTGTATACTCCAGTACACCAGCACTGTATACTCCAGTACACCAGCACTGTATACTCCAGTACACCAGCACTGTATACTCCAGTACACCAGCACTGTATACTCCAGTACACCAGCTACTCAGTCATGTACTCCAGTACACCAGCACTGTATACTCCAGTACACCAGCACTGTATACTCCAGTACACCAGCACTGTATACTTCAGTACACCAGCACTGTATACTCCAGTACACTAGTACTGTATACTTCAGTACGCCAGTACTGTATACTCCAGTGTACCAGTGCTGTATACTCCAGTACACCAGACTGTATACTCCAGTGCACCAGCATGTATACTCCAGTACACCAGCACTGTATACTCCAGTACACCAGCACTGTATACCAGTACACCAGCACTGTCATACTCAGTACACCAGCTGTATACTTCAGTACACCAGCACTGTATACTCCAGTACACAGCACTGTATACTCCAGTACACCAGCATGTATCCAGTACACAGCACTGTATACTCCAGTACACCAGCACTGTATACTCCAGTAAACACTGACCAGTGCACTGTATACTCAGTACACCAGTACTGTACTACCTCTCAGCAGCACTCATCCTACCTCCAGGACTACTCCTGACCAGCACTCCTCCCTCCGTCAGCACTGTATACTCCAGTCACCAGCACTGATACTTCAGTCACCAGCACTGTAACTCCAGTCACTACGCATCCATCGCCAGCACTCCTCCTGTCCAGGCGACTCTCCTGCCAGGCACTCTCTCCAGGCACCAGTCGGTATTCTCGTGCACAGTCGGTATTCTCCAGTGCCCAGACTTCTCCCTCACTCCTGCCAGGCACTCCCTCCTTCCTGCCAGGCACTCCCTCTCTCCTGCCAGGCACTCCTCCTCTCCTGTCAGGCCCTCCATTCCTCCCTCCTGACACGCACTCTCTCCCTAATGCCAGGCACTCCCTCCCTCCTGCCAGGCACTCCCTCCTGCCAGGCACTCCCTCCTGCCAGGCGCACCCTCCCTCCTACCAGGCACTCCATCCCTCCTGCCAGGCCCTCCCTCCCTCGTGCCAGGCCCTTCCTCTCTCCTGCCAGGCGTCCTCCTCCTGCCAGGCACTCCTCCTTCCTGCCAGGCACTCCCTCCTCCTGCCAGCCACTCCTTCTGCCCTGCCAGGCCTCCCTCCTCCTGCTCAGGCCTTCCTCCTCCTGCCAGGCATCCTCCTCCTGCCAGGCACTCCCTCCCTACCTCCTGCCAGACACTCCCTCCCTCTCTCCTGCCATTCACTCCCTCCCTCCTGACAGGCACTCCTTCCTGCCAGGCACTCCCTCCTGCTAGGCACTCCCCTCTCCTGCCAGGCACTCCGTCCTGCTAGGCACTCTCTCCCTCCTGCCAGGCACTCCCTCCTGCCAGGCACTCCCTCCCTTCTGCCAGGCACTCCCTCCTGCCAGGCACTCCTGCCAGGCACTCCTCCCTGCCAGGCACTCCCCTTCCTGCCAGGCACTCCTTCTGCCAGGCACTCCCTCCTGCTAGGCACACCCTCCTGCCAGGCACTCTCTCCCTCCCTCTTCAGGCACTTTCTCCTGCCAGACACTCCCTCCTGCCAACCTGCCAGGCACTCCCTTCTGCTAGGCACTTCCTCTGCTCATTCCTCTGCCAGGCACTCCTCTGCTCCCCCAGGCACTCCTTCTGCTAGGCACTACTCCTGCACTCCTTCCTGCTAGGCACTCCTTCTGCAGGAACTCCTCCTGCTAGGCACTCCCCTGCTAGGCACTCCCTCCTGCCAGGCACTCCATTCTGCCAGGCACTTTCTCCTGCCAGGCACTCCCACCTGCTAAGCACTCCCTAATGCCAGGCACTTCTTCCTGCCAGGCACTCTTTCCTGCTAGGCACTTCCTCCTGCCTTTCATTCCTTAATGCCAGGCACTCCCTCCCTTCTGCCAGGCACTCCTTCCTGCCAGGCACTCCCTCCTGCCAGGCCTCCTCCTGCCAGGCCTCCTAATGCCAGGCCTTCTTCTACAGGCACTCCTCCTGCTAGGCACTTCCTCCTGCCTTTCATTCCCTCCTGCCAGGCACTTTCTCCTGCCAGGCACTCCCTCCTGCTAGGCACTCCCTCCTGCTAGGCCCTCCCTCCTGCCAGGCACTCCCTTCTGCTAGGCACTTCCTCCTGCCAGGCACTCCCACCTGCTAGGCACTCCCTCCTACTAGGCACTCCCTCCTGCCAGGCACTCTCACCCTGATGATTGAGACTCTTGGGCAACATTTGGGAATCTTTATTCTGGATTCGTGTCGCCAGCCAGCGGCTTCTTCAGTCCAGTATTGGGAAGAACGGTGGAATATGAGGAGAGTTTGAGGTAATCAGTCCCTTGAGTCTATGTGTTCAGTCCACGTCAGTTCTACATGTATGCAACAGAGAACCTATACAAAGAACACCAACATGAGGGACCACAAGAGAGACTTCAAGCGGATAAAACAGAAAGGCAGAAAACAGTCATCCTTGTCGGGGGTCGCCAGACAGTTTACCATGCTGAGACTTGAACTAATTTGCATACACTGTTTAGGGTATACACTTATGCCCGGGCAATCTATAGCCACAGCAAGGACTGTGTGATTCATATCAGTTATCATGGTCATCTTATAGCAGTTATCACGGTCATCTTGTAGCAGTTATCACGGTCATCTTGTAGCAGTTATCTCGGTCATCTTGTAGCAGTTATCTCGGTCATTTTGTATCAGTTATGACGGTCATCTTGTAGCAGTTATCTCGGTCATTTTGTATCAGTTATCAAGGTCATCTCATAAAGGCAGCGCATCACAGCTTCCCTCATCCGTGTTTACATACAGATGAGGGAACTTACAGCATCTCTTCTTAATGTTACCAAGAACTCTTCTGATTGCCAACAACTCCATTAATGAATATATTTTATTTACGAATCAATGTAGTATCTTATTTTTTTTACAGTATTATTGCTGAGTCTGTGTGTTGTTACCATTACCTCCACCCCTCTCTCTCTCTCTCTCTCTCTCTTCTCTTCTCTCTCTCTTCTTTCTCTCTCTCTTCTCTTTACCTGCTGGCCCCCCCTCCTGCCAGGCACCCCCTTTCTGCTGGCACTTCCTCCTGCCAGGCACTCCCACCTGCTAGGCACTCCCTCCTACTAGGCCCCCCCTCCGCCGGGCACCCCTACCCTGATGATTGAGACTTTGGGGCAACATTTGGGAATCTTTATTCTGGATTCGTGTCCCAGCCAGCGGCTTTTCAGCCCAGTATTGGGAAGAACGGGGAATATGAGGAGAGTTTGAGGTAATCAGTCCCTTGAGCTATGTGTTCAGTCCACGCGTTCTACATGTAAAAGAGAACCTATACAAAGAACACCAACATGAGGGACCACAAGAAAACTTCAAGCGGAAAAAACAGAAAGGCAGAAAACAGTCATCCTTGCGGGGTCGCCAGACAGTTTACCATGCTGAGACTTGAACTAAT